>CM065681.1:92628286-92647356 GCA_017654935.2 Phymorhynchus buccinoides
TCCCACTGCAACAACAAAGCTGTCAACAGCTATAGTTTTGGGGTTATATGATGTAACTGCATATTTAGCGTCTTTGTTATATTTAAAAGCATTCATTTATATATCCGTAATAAAAATGTTTATTTATATAACTGATCAAGACGAGCCAATACTTTTACAACGTCCTATTGAAAATCATGGTTCCCTAAAAGTAGCGCTCCATGAATTTTATTACAAAGTTAAATGGATTAACATAAGCAAAACCTTAAGGAATAATTGGATTAAAAAAATTGATGACAGAGGACAACCGATAAGCGAACTAACTATACCAGACGGTTATTACGGTTTTTGCTCATTAAAAGACATTTTAAGCGATTATGACATTACTTTAAAACTTAATGAGGGAAATTTAAAAGAGCAAGAGAGAGTAGGTTACTACTTCGCACCAGAACTAGCAAAAATGTTAGGGCTTAGAACTGACAACCAAGATATACACAGCTTTTTGGTCACAGAAAATAAAACCACTTTTCTTTTAAAGGAGAAAACTCTCTGAATCTTGCTGTTCATTCTTTATTATATTTTCATTTAGATATCCTGAGTACGGATAACAACTTATTTGATAACCAGCCGTCTACTGTGTTAAGAGTTCTTCCATCAGCAAAAGCAGCATACTGCGATTACGAAATTATTACGTTTCCAAACTTACAGTTTAAAGAATTAATTTGCGGGGGTCATCATTCACTAAAAATAAGAATAACTGACAAAAAAAAAGGAAAAGAAGTTCAGTGCGACAGGCCTAAATGCATTATGTAAGAACTAAAATAATTTAGTTATAAAACAATGTCACGCGGACCAGATCAACCGGTTATGCTTGACCCTGTTAGATGCGTAACTTTATAATTGAAGGACCTAGCGGACACAGAAGACTTTGATTTAAACGGAGAGATAGGGAGCGCTGTATGGTTTTGAGTACACAAACAACGGCTATTATAAACGAGCAGAAGAAAGTGATAAAAAAAAGTGCCTAAACTAGAGCAACTGCGTAATGTAGTAGCTGACAATGTTGGTCAGTTTGAATATAAAGTTGTTAAGAAAAAAAGGATAACAAAATTAAATGGCATTTAATTCCATTTCGTTGATTGGGAAATTAAAGTTTGAATTTTTAAGCCCGTTTACATTCTTTGACAATGACAAACATTTTTTGCAAAATCATTTAACTCAGGACCGTTACATAAATCAGTCTGATTCCACAAAACAACAGCAGAAGAGAAATAGCAATCAAACCATATAAAAAGAGACAGTACATGCTGCATAGAAGAAAGACAGTGATACAAAAGAGGGATCCACGCAATTAGAGTTCATTCCTAGAATTGTTTTAGCAGACGAATTTACTATGATATTTTAACTTTCTGTTAGAGCAGACAACCCTGATTCTCTGCCTGTTGGTGTTAGCGACAACCTAATGAAAGGGATTCTTATTTCTTGGCAAAACTTGGATGTTGAATCAGTGAGATGCACTATTGTTATTCAAAACCGTGGCAAAGAAATTAAGGCAGTGTCGACCAGCGATAAAGTTATATTGAGTGTTGAAAAAACCAAACAATCTTAAAGAATTAACTTTCATTAATGTTACCAATGTAGATCGCATTGGGTTTTATTACACTGAAAGCATTTTATCTGATGATCTTCTCAAAATGATAACAAGTGTAAATTAAATGATAATTTTTTTTATAATATAAAAAGATGTCAATTACAGTATATCCAAAAATACAGAAAGAAAATACTGACAAAGAAAAGAATGATGGTGGTGATGATCCTGAAATCAAAAAGTTCAGAATGTCTACCATTACAGAAATACAAAAAGAATTGTAAAAAGACCTCACTAATTATAACAGAACCAAACGAAGGTACTCTTCTATCTTTAATGCTGCAACATACTTAAATACTGGATTTGGAACTCTAGGTACTTTAACAGCAGGAAGCTCTGTAGGGCTGTTAGCGACGGGTGTCGGATCACCCATAGCTTTGCCGCTAGGTTGTGTGTCATTAACTCTTGGTGCATTTTCAATCGGTACGTCTGCTTTCAACAAAAAAATAAAAGTAAAACTTCAAAAGCATACAGCTATAGTTCAATTAATAATGGCAAAACGTAGTTCATTTCGATTCATTATCAGTAAAGCTTTGCAAGACTCTCAAATTACAGATGAGGAGTTCAATAGATTGCAAGCAGACTACAACGACTTACAAAATGCAAAAGTTTGAACTTCAAAAAAAGTCACAGGACAACTTTTTCACAACCACAAGACATAGAAGCGATAAAAAAAAAGAATGCGAACAGACGAGTAAACGAAACATTAAAATCTGTTCTAGGGAAATAACAATAAGAACTCCAAAGGGTGCTTACAGTATAACGTATGATTACAAGATTAGAAAATCTACTGACTATGACAATTAGTCCTCCAGTGTCCAACTGCTTACGAAAACTCTGGTGATTTAAACACACGCTTTGTATTGTTTGAGTCAAGTGATTTCTTATTTACAACTGTTGTGTTTATTTCGTGTAACTTAGATTGTATTTTAATGTTATCATGATAAAACGTCTTGCTGTCGAACAAAGCTTCTTTGTAGTTGTCGTGTGACATAACCATTTGAGCAACCGGTCTACTGATTCCCTTAGCCTTTTTAATAACGCTAGTCTGACTAGCAACGCTATACATCTTTGCTCTCAGTCCAACGTACTCTTTGATTATAGTTCCATTCAGTTCATCCTTCATTTTTCCGATCACCTTTTTATTTACAGTTGAATGCAATGGAGAGTCTTTTGAGTAGTCAGATGTATCATACTTAGAGTCTGCATCTTTTACTACTTCTGTTTTTAAATCTTCGTAAAAGTCTTCAGTCAGAATGTCTGGAATAAATGAATCTGTATATCTATGTACAATACTTTAGAGTCTGGATACAGTGGTTTAAAGTAGTCGTATAAAAATTCTAACATCAATAACTTAGACAATTCTAAAACAGCAAACCCAATGAAGACTGGTTTATCTAGTTTTACTGTACGTTTTTTCATCATTATACTGTAAAGGTTGTCATGTAACTTTATGAAGTCTTGATAATTAGGTTTTGAGGTTAATTTGATTGCTTTGTTTTCTTGTGTTACTAATCTGACGTCTTTGCGTTTGTGTGGGTTTTCCATACTCTTTCCAAAACAACTGTTATTCATTAACTTAAAGAAGTCTTTTTCTGAGGTGTCAGTAGCCTTCGTTCTAAGATTAGTGTTTTTCATTATATATGGCTCCATGAACCTCTCCTGTCCAAACGAAATGATTCTATGAACTGCTGTTAGTTTTAATCCGTGACGTAAATAGAATTGTAGTAATCTATAATGACAAACATTTTTCTTTTTTGTTATGTAGATTAGGCACAAGTTTTAGTAGCTCTGATCCCACCTGAAGTCTTTCCGCTGCTAATGGGTAGTCGTTGTGGATGTCATGGAGGTCTTTAGGATATTCTAAGTCGACTTCTAAAATAAAGCCTGTTTTATAACAATCTGGTAATTTCAAAAGCCATTGTAAAAAGTTGTTGATGTTAAAATTAAAAGGAGCAGTATACATTTTAATGTTACGTATTGGAAGTGACTGACACATTGCCCAACCATAGAAATTGTTAGCATCTAAATACATGATGTAGTTGGAGGGTTTAGTAGGATCATAATTGTCTAAGTATTTGTTGTTAGCCTTACAATAACTGTGTGAAGCCATGCTAATTCCTCCACGTAGTCCATCTTCAATCATTTTAAGTATGGGTAGGTTGGAGAGTAAGTCAATCTTTATTCCAGTAAATCTTAAGAATACATCCAAACTCATACCAGGAGCTGAAATATAATGTGTTGGGTCTAGACTGTAATGTTTCATACATGTATTTCTATAGTTTTCAAATACGTCCGCAAGTAAACAAACGTCAACCATTAAATAGGCGACATGGTAGTCTCCCATGTTTTTGCAGTTTAACTTTCCCCACGCAGTCTTTGCATGCTCATAGTCAGAGTCACTTATATCTTTTCCTTTCAAACTAGAGTAGAATGCGCCTTTAGGTGGTAAAGAATCTTCGTTAAACCGCTCCCAACTACTCATGTATTCATACGGATAAACTCCTTTCTTAACAAGACTAGGATCAAAGTATTTTTCTGTTATAGGGCATTTGCTTAACAATTGCCCTAAAGACTCTTGTGATCCCATCAGATGTTGTAATGAATCGTAAAAAGACAATTGTCCTAATGTAAATGTCATGTACTTTTCTGAAGACTGAGCTATACAACTGACGGTTCTAAATGAATCTGTTACTGCTTGTAGAATTAAATGGGAGTCGTGTCCACGTAGATTGTGAAAGAATATAGGCAGTTTCCAAGTCTTTGGTTCGACGTTAAGTTGTAGATTGCAGTCGCTATGTGCAGCTCCTCTGAATTTTCCACTGATGTGATCATGATCTCTGACTTTAGGGTTAGTTGAATCTAATCATGAATTCTTTTTTACAAATCCAACAAACCGTAGCTGATTCAAATTGAATTAAATCTTCAGTCGTCATAATTAAATCTGATAAATTAAGTTGATTAGACAGATTGTTTCGTATTTCCATCATACGTAATAAGAATCGTTTTGCTGCATCAGGTCGTCTATAAAGTTCTGGTACTGAATGTTTCCTGTCTGATCTAACAACAATAAAAGCATATGAACAGATTTGATGATTGTTCAATAAAACTGTTTTAGGAAGATTTTTAGGAGCAAGACCTTGGTATGGTACTATGATAGATTCGAAGTCAGCATATACAACATATGGACTCGTTTGCAGTTTCTTCCAGTTTTTAAACGATACCTTACTATCTTCTTTTGGAGTAATAAGTTTAGTATTACAGTCAACAGAGCTCTTGCAATGTTTTCTGTGTTCAACTGCAGCATAAATACTTGGAATTCTTAGTAAACAAAAGGTCATCTTCGACAAAATTCTTGTTTTCCATGATCCGCTGTTGTATATGATAATAATCGACTCATTGTTCGGATTAAAGTGTAGTGTGTTTTTGTTCCATCTGTTATTAAGAGTAGATCAATATGTTTTTTGTCTGAATCACCAATCATGGGACTATTCTTTGATATTCGAATTGGTTTAAGGTTTTCTTCTGTAGACCATGTGTAGATGTTAACAGTGATTGGTTTATTCTGTTCTTCAAATTGATCAATTTTGCTTAGGCTTACAGGGAAGTCGATTCCATTAAAGTTTAATTCATTTATGTAAGGTTGATAGTTAATTACTCTCTCTGCGTTCTTTTTAACATAATAAAGTTTAGCTAAAACGCACCACATAAAACATCGGTTATCTGTATTCTTAATGTTTAGTACTGCTCGTTTTAACATTAAATCTTTAGGTAAAGGAATAAACGAGGGCATATTTACTCTCCTTTCATTTAATTTCTAATACTCCGCCTTCTGACCAACCAGATCCTCTCAGTTTTGCCTCTTCTGATGCATTGATAAACTGAGTGATCATTTCGTCTGCCCAGGTTTCTGTAAAATCATTATAAGAAAGAATTACTTGTTGTTTAGTAGAGACCCATACTTGTAGCTGCTCCTTATTAACTGTTTCATAATCTATGTAAACTGCTAACATTACTTTAACTGGTGGTTCTATTATTAGTTTTTCAGGTATTTGTGAAATAGCATGTTTTACACTTTCTAGTACATTTTCTGGATCAATAACTTCTAATTCTGTTTCTTTAAAAACATTGTCTAAATGTTCGAGTACATCATCAAGTGTCATTGTCATGCTGAGTTTCTTTTTCTAACTCAAAATTATTTTATTAAATTAAAATAATTATTCGTTGAAAATGTACTAAAAGGTTTAGGATTTAACTGTAAAGCACAACAACAAAAAGAAGTAAATAAAAAATAGATATTTATTATTTAACTTCGTGGCGGTACCATAGCCGATGAGGTTTAACCGAGGCGTGGTTACCGCTACACCTATCTATATTGTTAAAAACTCGGGACTTTACTGGTGTTGCACTGCCTCTGGGCATTGCAGCCAATATTGTTCCCATCATCTTTGTATTTACAAATGTCCCATATGTGTCTATGACCGAGAGGACGTAAAACATCATTTTCACCACAAGTAAATAAAATAATTCTTCTAAGTCTCCATTTTAAGCTCTCTTTTTTCTTTCTCTTTAAATTGGAACTGTGTCTAGTGGGATTATCTGTAGTTCTTCTTTAACGAAGGCTCTTTGTGGGGCTGGTCGTTTTGTTGTATCAGTTTCTCTTAAATAATACACGGGAGGATTCATTTGTATTATTATTTTTATTTCGTACGGATCAATGCTCCATATCGGATCAGTTGCTCTTATACGAGTGTCTCCTTCTGCTTCTCCGGGTGCATAAAGAAACCTTACTTTTACTCCAAATGGTATCAGTTGTTTTGTAATTGAATGATATTGTGGTAAGTCAATTGTTTTCTTCTGCATTGCTTTTACTGGTTTAAATCCTGTAACCGTGGATTCTTCGTTGTTCATGACTCGTAGAACACTAGACAGTCTTCTAACCCATTCAGTGTTTCTAGTATTGTGAAGGAGTTCTCTGTGATATTGGTAAAAAAAAAGTCTTTCTGACAATTGTTTGTTAAAGTTTTCAACTAAGGCCTGATATTTATGATTTCCGGGAATACCTCTTTTTATAGTGACTTTGAATCTTAATAGTAGCTGATTGAATTGTCCTTTAAATTATTTTCCTGCATCAACTTGAACCAGGATAGGTTAATGGGCCGCGTCTGTAGATTTCTTGTAAAGCCACAGAGACTGAAGTAGCACTTTTATCAGTTAATGGTTCAGCATCTTTATATCTTGAAGCAATGTCGATGACTGTAAGCGCGTATTTAAATCTTTTTCTTCTTATAGTGTCATGAGGGAGGTATAGAAGATCCATTTGATGAGTGTCATTCGGTGTTGAGTTAATGAAGTGTGGTCTTTTAATTCGTTTAGACGCTGGTAAGTAGATTTGCCAAATAGCTTGTTTAGATAGCCATTCTTTTGCTGTTTGTTCAGTGACTCCTGTAGCTTGACTGAGTTTTTGAATAGCTGTTAAACCTTTCCAATAGCCTTTTGGTGAATAATAAATTTTAGATAGTTTATTGTTCATTTTTATACTATACGTTTTCTGCAATGAAGTAAACAGCAGTCATACCGATTGCAATAAACGCTATTTCCTGCATCTGTTGTTCTTCAGATGGCTGGTAGAAGTCGCTTAATTTTTGTGGTGGTAGCTGTTGTGCATCTTCCCCGTCACTAAATAATACTCTTTAATGGCGTCGTCAACATTCTTAAAAGTGTAGGCTGCATGGTTTTGTAGTTTTAATTTGTTGTTAATAAAATCTAACTGAGCGAGTCTTTGCTTTTCATAGGCGTCTTGTGCTGCAGCTAATTGTTCTATTGCTCTGTCATGTCTTTTTCTTTCCTTGTTTGTTTCTAGTTTACTAAACATGTAATTACTGCCTGAAAAAGCAAGTGCGTTTACTACAGCACCGCCTATCATCATTACGAGTGAAGCCATTTTATTTTTACATATTTATATTTTCTGGAATTATTCCCTGTTTAACTAAAAAGTCTTTTGTTGTGATTGAAGCAGTAATTACAGCGATTAGTTTAGCAGAGTCCTCTAGGTCAAGTTTTCCAAGGTCAGCTGATTTCATTTTCAATAATTTCTTACCAAGCATCGTGTACCCCACAGTAAGTCCACCAATCAGAGCAGATTGATATACAAGATTAACAACAGTTTTTTCAGCACTCATTTTTTGTTTTTCAAAATAAAAATAAAATATAAAAATAAATTAAGTAAAAATGAATTGTGACGAACTACTGTTAAATGCACACGATGTTATTATTTCTGATGAAGTGTCAGCAAGTGTTGTGAATAAAAAGGAAAAGTTGTATTCTCTGGCTGCGTGTGGAAACACGAAGCAATACTTAGGAACAGAATTTAGTATAGAACAGATTCAACAAATGTCTTCTGCTGACATTGAAAAGTACTACAACAGATACGAAGCGCAGTTAGGATCTAAAATGGTTAAAAGTTTAGGTCAAACAGTGTTAAGCTTGTACACTAAGTTAGTTAATCAATTTCTTCCCGTCGATTCACAACAAGATTTAATGTACGATTTAAGTCAAGATCCTGTTTTAACAAAGTCATTGGAGTCTCTCAGTTGTGATCTTTTTTATAGGTTTGGCGGGCTTCTATCACCAGTTGTCATGGGACTAATTACTTTTAATCATATAGATTTTTTTGCTATTAAAAATGAACGTGACAGAGAATCAAGAGCACAATGTCGTGCAGAATCAGGAAGTTCAGAGCTCACAACCCTTGAGTCAAGTGAATCAAGTGACTAAAAGTCCTGGTCGAGTTCAGGCCGGAAAACGACTAGCAGAGTGGATCCGTAAACAAAAACATAGCCTACTAACTAAAAACGATGAAGAAAACAAAACAGTAGTACATACAGTTCCACCAGTTCAAAAAGAAGAAATAAAACAAGATAATCAATATGTTTTGTTTATTGTTGGTGAAGGTTTGGGTGTTGGTTATATGGCTTATAATTTATATAAAAAATATATGCAACCAAAACCAAAAACACGAGTAGAAGTACAAACAGAACAACCAAAGAAAGCAACAAACAAACAAGAAAACCAAACACCAAAAAGCTTAAAACCCGAGAGCGATCCATTTTTAATGCTATAAATTCTTGTTTTAGAACTTAATAAAAACTTATGGAAGTAACTCGATAAGAACGTAATAAGTACTAAGTAATAACTTATTAAGTTTTTGTGTTAGAACTTAATAATAAAAAAGCTTGAGAATGACTTGAAGATGACTTGGATATGACTTGTCTAAGAACTATAAAAGAACTTTAAAAGAACTTGAGTAACTTCTTAAAAAATAACTTTAAAAAAGCTAATAGAAAGATAGTCAGACAGACGGACAAACTCCACAAAAAACAACGAACCAAAAAACCAAGTAGCGACAACAGCCCGCATATAATTAAGAGATCAGTTACAGTACAAGTCATACTGTAAAGGCTAATTTTAGTAGCTGATGTTTGCCAGTGACGCGATTATGAGATTGCACCATTGTCGAGCAGAGGTCTTGCTACATTATATTACTTGGGGTTTTCACGACGGAGCTGAACGTCAATCTCGAAAAGCAAAGTAAACCAGTTTGGACCCGTTTCGGTAGTTTGGCCCCGTTTCAGTAGCTTGACCCCCTTTCGGTAGCTTAATATAATTTATTTTTTGGAAAAATAGTGTTGTTTTCCAGGAAAAAGGGGGAGACGGGTTTTTGGGTGTTTTTTTTTTTCTTCCCTAAAAGTTGTGTTTTTGTATCTACAATTGGGGTAAAAGGGAGACGATTGTTTGGTTTTTTTGCCCCTAAAAGTAGTGTTTTTGTATCTACAACGGGTAAAAGGGAGACGATTGTTTGCTTTTTTTGCCCCTAAAAGTAGTGTTTTTGTATCTACAACGGGTAAAAGGGAGACGATTGTTTGCTTTTTTTACCCCTAAAAGTTGTGTTTTTGTATCTACAATTGGGGTAAAAGGGAGACGATTGTTTGCTTTTTTTGCCCCTAAAAGTAGTGTTTTTGTATCTACAATTGGGGTAAAAAAAAGTCTGGGCCAGAAGGAGGATTTATACGTTCTCTGGTAAAGATGACGAAAACAAACAAACAAACAAACAAACAATCAAAAAACAACTGAAAACAAAAACAAAAGAATAAATAAAGGAATAAATAAATAAACAAATAAATAAAATAGATAAATAAATAAATAAGTAAATAGATTATTAAAAAAAATGATTAAAAAACTGAAACAGACTGCAACGTCACTGGAACATACAACAAACAAACAACTACACCAACAAGTGTAAAGTGACGTTATTTTATTCACAAGAGACAAAACAAAAACTACTGGATATTTTGACGAATGCGCCTTTATCAACACAGACAAACAATTAAACAGCAAACAGCAAAATAAAAAACAATATTGAAGAGTTGCCGTTCGTTCATTTCCGGTCTGTTGCCCACGTGGTTTTGTTGAACATACATTGGAAGACGATCAACGCGATCGCAGCGAAAGCGAAATCAGTTGATCTAAAGCCAGTAAAGGTAAGCATTAAGTCTATAAATTATAAACTTTTGCTTTATTTTTTTGAAGTGATCAAGTCTCAGGTGATTTTGCACACAAACTTGCTAATGCATATCAAAACATGTTCATTATTATCGCCAAGGGTCAGGGAAAAGCTTTGAAGAAAACCTGACAGTTTCTCTACCTTTGTTCAGTGGTTTGAGAACACGTGTGCATTTAATTTTGTAAATCAGCACCAAAAAAATGGTCGTTGTTTGTTCACAATTAAATGACCTGAACAAAGCTGAACACTAAATAGAAAAATGTTTAATGTTGTTATCATATCATATCATATACAGCATACGATATAGGCTTTTAAATAGCCTTTAGCCTGCTATTTCCTTTTAGTTTATAAGGAAACGGAATTTGAAACTTTTATTTTTATTTTTTGGTTATTATTAAAAACATTTAAAGAGTACAACATACAGTGAAAACAAGCAAACTGATCTGCATACTAATTATTACTGACTACTTATGTTAGTATGGAAGTGGCATACTAATTATTACTGAATACTTATGTTAGTATGGAAGCAATAATCTTCCCAAAATGATCTGACTACCTCAACAACACATAAATGCATGTATACTAATTCTGATACTTTGTCAAATAAGTTACCTGAACTAGAATTCTTGGTAAAATAAAAAGATGTTGATGTATTTACTATTAGGTATAACTGAGATTTTGCCTAAAAGTAAAAAGTCTGATGAGGACATTGAACAATATGTTCTTGATTGTTATGCAGGTATTACTATTACAGAGGGTAGAGGTGTTTGTCTATTTGTAAAGGAAGGCTTAGACCTTGTGAGACTTGACAAGCTTGAAAAACTGTTCTCTCCCAGTATAGTCTGTAAAATCATTTTACCAAATAAGAAACATTTCATATGCTGTGTTGTATATAGATCACCAAATTGTTCAAGCGATGAGTGTCTTGACTTGAATAAGCTTGTAGATGCCATATTACATGAGCATAAATCAGATGATATTCTTCTTATGGGAGATTTTAACTTTTTCCTGAAATAAATTGGGATCAAGAAATAATTGGTTGTGGCCAAAATCACCCATCCAACAAGTTTTTTGAAACAGTACAGCAAAACTACTTTTGCAAAAAGTCGTGGAGCCTACTCATCATGGAGGATTACAGCAAGCAAACATACTTGACCTTGTTTTAACAAATCATGAGGAATTTGTCTCAGAAATAGAGTACTTACCTCCTGTAGGAAAGAGCCACCACTCAGTCCTATGTTTTAACCTGTCGCTCAATGGAAATAATCAAACTTTACTTGGAGCATCTAAGTATTTAGTGAGCAAAGGGAACTACGGGGACATCAGGCATTTTGTTCAATCAGTCACTTGGACTGACATTGTAAATGATGACTACTCTGTTGATGATTGCTGGAACAATATACGTAAAGTGTTGGTGGATGCTTGTGACAAATTTATTCCTAAGGTTAAGAACTCTCCCTTTCATACACGTAAGAAAGATCCTATCCCATCTACATTACTTGACATTATAAGAAAAAAGAGAAGAGTTTTTAAAACCTACAAGACATTTAGGACAAATGAGAACTACAAAATATATGCTAGAGCAAGAAACCAAGTTAAATGGGCTTTCAGGAAACATGTTAAACAGAAGGAACATCAGTTGGCCCGCGAAGCTAAGAATAATCCTAAAGCATTCTATAGTTATGTTTCAGCAAAAACT
Source organism: Phymorhynchus buccinoides (assembly GCA_017654935.2). Lineage (NCBI taxonomy): Eukaryota > Metazoa > Mollusca > Gastropoda > Neogastropoda > Raphitomidae > Phymorhynchus > Phymorhynchus buccinoides. The sequence continues at coordinate 92,640,176 of CM065681.1, forward strand.
AAGCCTAGAGAGAAAATATCTAAGCTTGTTAAAGAAGACGGTACTTACACTGTCTAAACCTGAAGTAAAAACCTGTAATATTCTTTTATTTCTCCTTTTGTTTATGTATGTTTTGTTTGTGTGTATGGCTGGAGTGATTTGTGAGTTTTTTTAATCATTCAAAATCGTTGCGATGCGAATGAGCCAATACAAGTTTTTAACAAAGACATCACAGGTTTTGTCGTTATTCCTTTTTATACATATTAAGTGAGACACGCATGCAGATCTAAGCTACGAAATAATCCTAACGCGGATTTCAAGCTAAGCGCCACAGTAGGGAGGCTCCGCGCGGGTGCGGACCATAAACACGCCGCTGGCATTCAGGTCTACGTCATAACCCATGACGGCACAGCCGCGGCAGTGACGTGGGCGGGGACAGCGAGGACGCCGGCTCATGACCTGCGGGAAGGGACAAGGATGGGCGGTCATGTGACACCGGCTGGTGATGGAGTGCAGGAAATAGTCCACTGCCCGCAGGTGACTGCAGCCCATGGCCTCCCGCACATCTGGGGGACAAATCAGTCATGGCGTGAATTTTTAAAAAAATGATACAAGACTGCAACGTCACTGAAATAAACACCATACAAACATGGGTGTTACTCTTCCTGGTATATAAGGATTTCCTGGTTTTGAATGTTACCAGAAAAGGAATGTCCTTTTTTTAAAATTTGTCAAACAAGATCTTTGTGTGTCTGCTGTATTTTTAAGCATTTGTATAAATTGTGGGAAAAGCAAGCTAAAATACCTTCATAAAAACAAAATTCTTTAGCCCTAGAACTCTAGAACCCGACCTTTCAGGGGGTTTTCATGTTGTGTAGTTGCACCCATGCACAAACAAATACACAACAACGAAACAAAATAAAACATGTGATATTTCAACAAAAATGTCTTTTTCAAACAACACGGGAAAACGAAACAATGCTTCCCCGAATGAAGAAGATTTAAACCTTTGCACTCGAGCAAAATAATGTACTCTTCACAGTCAAGCATTCTCCATGGGCAATGTTGAAGAATACGCTCAGCATTCAGTTAACTTCAGTGGAACACGTGTATTTTGCGAGTAAATTGTGGTTATGCCACTGTTACTGTTATCCCTTGCACTCACTCTGATGGGGCAGTGGAATAGGTGTATTTTGTGAGAAAATTGTGGTTATGTCACTGTTACTGTTATCCCTTGCACTCACTCTGATGGGGCAGTGGAATAGGTGTATTTTGCGAGTAAATTGTGGTTATGTCACTGTTAGTTATCCCTTGCACCCCCTCTGACGGGGCAGTGGTGGCCAATACTAAAGACCTCTTCAGTCCTCTGTCCTTGGCATACATAAAACACAGGGATAAATAATATTCTGCTTGAAGCAACGAATTTTAAAACCGTTTCACTCAGCTAAAGTATGTTCTTCTTCTTTCATGTAGTACCCTCCTTCAACGGTGTGAAGATTCTAATACTTTTAAGTCCTACCTGTCCAGCAAATGAGCCAGTTGTATAAATAGTTCCCCCACCTTCTGGAAGTTCTGTGCTTGTAACTTCCTCTAATCTGTCACTCTCTTTGACTCTGTCTTTTCCCTTTGCTTACTGTCATCTACTATCTTTCTGCCTAACCAGTCCATTCTCCTGCCTTTTTTCATGAAACACTTTCAAAAAGATTTCCTCCAGCCGAAGTCGGACTTGGTTTAAATAATCTTTAATATGCCAACAAGACATACAATTCCAAATCATACAGAACAAATGGCAGCAACAAGCTAGAAGCTTATCCTGTGCCTTCCACAATGTATCTGTGCATGGCGGTCGACAAAGAAGGATAACATACAAAACATACTTAGAATTTTTAAATAACAAAATCCATTGGTCAAAATTCACAGAAAAACAACGTAACAAAAATAGTTTGAAAAGTCGGACTTGCTGGGCCTAACTATTTCTTAGTTAGGCACATAACGGCAGCATGACGCATCTCCGTTCAAAATTGACAGGAAACTGAGCGATCGAAGAAGAAGAAGAAGAAGAAGAAGAAGAAATATATTTTTTAAAAGCTAAAAAAAAAGTCAGTTAACAGCATAAACAGTTACTATTGTCATCGTTGCTGTTGTTGTTAACGTATCCTGGCTAAAAGACTCCAGGGATCATCCCAACAGCCGAAGCACTTTGAACACTATGGTACAAATGCATCAGCTACGGATGAGAACATTACGTGTGTGACCGTTTTTTATTACCCCCTCTACGTGGGCAGCCACACTCCGTCTTAGGGGGGTGTCATTGTCATAGGTTTGCGCCTTACTTTCACCTCCCATGATTCCAGCCAGCTGGTGCAGCAGGGAATGGTGACAGCCCGGTTGGTGGCGACCTCCGTTGGGATAGAAGTCCACAGTGCCACAAGGGTCGATGAACCCTAGACCTGCATGCACCATTGTACACACACACACACACACACACACACACACACACACACACACACACACACACACACACACACACACACACACACAAGACCATTGCCACTTGAACAATCTAAATATCTAAATATTTGTTTTTTTCTATTATCGTTCTATGTCTGCAACAACTAATTATAAGTACTGCTATATCAAGGTCGTTTTATTTTTACACCCCTACATGGTTGCAAGCAACCTGCCTTATTTCATTGAAGTCTGATAGTCCAGAAAGAACAATATAATTACATTACAAGATCTGATATGTTATTATGTGTGTAACATCAACTTCAACTTTGTTCAATTTTGTCCTCGTACAAGGATAATTTCCTTGCGGACACGCCACACTCATGTAGGCCTACAAGAAACTAAACAAATTCATAAATAACCTGACAACAGATAAATACATACATTAAAATATGTATCTACAAAAGTGTACCAAACTCCTCACCCATTCTCTCACAACTAAGAAGATCCCGAGTTATGTCTCCTGAGCTCAGTGACGCAGTATGGCCCCTACCAGAACCATCAAACCAAAATACCCCCCAACTCTAGTAAATTTGTTAACAAACAAGAGACGAATCAACATGGCCGTAAAACTATAGCCTCTAAATGAACCGCGGTGATGCTGTTGTTGGCTTACTCTGGCTGAAAGACTCCAGGGATCATCCCAACAGCGGAAGCACTTGAACACTGTGGTACAAGTGCACCAGCTACAGATGAGAACATTACGTGTGTGACCGTTTTTGATTACCCCGCCACACACCGTCTTCGCGGGGAGAGGTGAAGCTAAGCCCTTACCCATCTCTGCTAAAGGAACGGCGTTGGTGTGGATGACGTCCACAAAGAGGGCGTCATTGGGGTCCAGACGGACCACCGGCGAGGTGTTCTCAAAGCTGGGGCCAGCAGGATCCAAACCTGTCCATAAGAATGTTTTTTTCTGTTTTCTTTTTTTTTACTCTGCTAGGGGAAGACGGGGTAAAAAGCGCATGGGCGGGTAAAAAGCCCACCCCAATTATCTCATGAAATGAAGCATATTTCAGTCTCATTTTGCCCATGAGACGAGCATTAATGTCTAGCATTCGTCTCATGGGCAAATTTGACTGAAATTTTCTTTATTTCATGAGATAATTGGGGTGGGCTTCTTACCCGCCCATGCGCTTTTTACCCCGTCTTCCCCTACAATAGCTATAGGCTATATGCAGCTCACACACACACACACACACGCACGCACGCACGCACGCGCGCGCGCGCTCACGCGTAGCATTACATGCTCGTATACACGCACATACATATACACGCAAACAGAAAAATACATAGGCGTGCTAACAAATAGACACAGACTTATTGTAAAAGGCAACTAGTAGAAGAGTGGCTCAGAGGTTACACGTTAACTTTATTTGCAACAAACCCAGGATCGTTCCTGGCTGCACCGGAGTTTTTCCGCTCACTTCCCACTAGACCTTATGGTCTGAACGCTAAGTCTTTCGGATGAGACGACAAAAACCGAGGTCCCGTGTGCCCATTCACTTTGCGCACGTTAAAGAACCCAGTGGCAACAAAAAGTTGTTATTTGGTCAAAATTGACCACTCCCCCCTTCCGCAAAAAAAGGGGGTGGCGCAGTGCTAGCTACGACGCGCTCCTTCCACGTAGGAGCAACTCGACAAGACTCGTCTCTGTGACCATAAAGCTAATACCCAAACCACTAGTATTTACCAGTGATTCTTCCAACACCGTGCAGTTCTGAACCAGCATAGCCAGCAATGTGGGCCCCCAGGCTGGCACCGATCAGGTGGAAGGAGGAGGCGCGGGCACCCACCCGTGTCCACTTCTCCAGCATGGCACCCACCATCTTGCCCACCAAACGAGTGTCGGCTGCCACCTGGGAGCATTTTCATGGTGAGTTATTATGTCGCTAGAAATCCATTAACATTGTGCGTGTGTTGCCTGTCTCTCGTTTCCGACAATGACTGCTAGATAGCAGAGGTTGGCAGCTGCTCTTCTGACAGGCTGGGTTTCTTCTTCTTCTTCTGCGTTCGCAGGCCATATGGCCATAATGGGTAAGGTACGTATGTGTCCGGTTTTCAGTTTTCACTGGTCTCCCCGCTGCGTACAGCCGACACATTCCGATTTCGGAGGAGCTCAAAGGAGAACAATTATTTGGAAGATTCTTTTGAAAAAAGGCAGGAGAATGGGCCAATAAGTCAGAAGATAATAGATGATAGAAAGCAAAGGGAAAAGGCAGAGTCAAAGAGAGTGGCAGATTAGAGGAAGTTACAAGCACAGAACTTCCAGAAGGTGGGGGAACTATATTTTACGAAAAAGACCCCCCGGTATCGCCACGGGGAGGCTGAGTTTAAATTTGTTTTATAGTGGAGAAGCCTTGCCCAGGGTGCATCCCCATTCTCTCGGTCAAAGGGTTTTGAGGACGAGAGTTGGCGTTGGGGAAGGTCCCCAAAGGCCAACCAATCCCATTGGCTGCAGCACTAAGAGCCAGTGCACCCACCATGATATTCCAATACTGTAGAAAATCATTTATAGTACAGCTCTCATTTACTATTGGCCCTTTCTACAGGCTAATGTCAGCCAGTGATAAGCCAACTAACCAGTCAAGTCAGCTATACTATATTGTTAACCCACTTCACACACCCTGGCCATTTGGCTTGGGTAAACCCATGTGGAACCCACCTTGCAAGGTGACCCCCATATTGGACCCATCTGGATTTAACCTCCCAGAAATTGCTATAAAAACACCAAAAACACTAAATAAAAAACGACATTACCAATTGACATCAAACATGAACTTTCAACTCACAGTTCACTTCACTATCAAACCATAATTATGTAATATTTATTGCAATCCATCCAATAGTTTTGAAAGACAAAGAACCGTGGGACAGATTTTCTTCATTAGGTCTGGCAGGGTAAGCCTGGTTGTTAGACCCCACCTTTCCTCAGAAGTTGAACATGGTTTCTAAAATAAATTAAGACTCGATATTTTCCGAAACTGGCAGGCTGGGCTAGAATTTTGTTTATAGTGGAGATGCCTTGCCCGTGGTACATCCCGACTCTCTCGGCCAAATAGATTTGAGGACAGTTGTCGTAATTGGGCGTGGCTACGTATGTATGTTAACACAATAGCGTTTGGACGGAGGGACCTATACTAGAACCCTCAAATTGTGTATGCAGATAGTTAAGATATGAGGCCAAGTTCAAATACAAACATCATTGGTCAAAGGTCCATAGCCTCCATAGGCTCCTTCGACGTACTACGAATCAGAACCAGGTCAAAGTCACTGGACCAAAACAAATGATCTAGCGTTTCACGCTCTAGTTGGTCAAACTTTTGTATTGAAAATGACGTGGCATTGGTCACCTGCAGGTAGTTGAGAGACCTGGCCCCCCTCTCCCAGTCCACCACCACCACGTTCTGGTCTGCCTGGAAACAAGCAACAGCTCATTAAAACAACAACAACACTGCACGATTGCTGGAATGCTTCTCATTCAAAAGAAAGGAGACTTCATCAGTTCAGAACTAGTGTTGTAGCTTATAATAATTGCACACACAATAAGGAACTGAAGTGTGAGTCTTCGCTGTCTCATTTAGACTTAACTAGCGCAACGCCGGGTACCAGTAACGCCTAGTAACGGTAACGCCTAGTAACGGTAATGCCAAGTACTGGTAACGCTGAGTACAGCAAATTTGAAGCGATTTGGTTAAGAAACGGTGGAGTTATAAGGCCCCGTTTCCCATTGACGCTGCTCTGAGAGTGATGCGCTCTTCCTAGTAACGGTAACGTCTAGTAACGTTAACGCCAAATACTGGTAACGCTGAGTACAGCAAATTTGAAACGATTTGGATAAGAAAAGGCGGAGTTATAAGGCCCCGTTTCGCATTGGCGCTGCTCTGAGAGTGATGCGCTCTCTCTAGTAATGGTAACGCCTAGTAACGGTAACGCCAAGTACTGGTAACACTGAGTACAGCAAATTTGAAGCGATTTCGTTAAGCGATTTCACGTTGGCGCTGCTCTGAGAGTGACGCGCTCTCCTGATTTTCTTCAAATTTGCGGCAGGGCTTTGCCCCGGTAACAGCAAGCCTAACAGCAAATTTGACGCGATTCAGTTGAAAACCGGCGGAGTTATAAGGCCCGTTTTGCATCATGCTGCTGTTATGCGCCTAAGTCATCGATTCGCTTCCAGTTTGGCACAGTGATAGTCATCGTCCCCGGTCATATATCTGCCAAATTTAAAGGCAATCGGTCCAGAAATACCGGAGATACGGGCGCCGAAAGGCCTGCGGATGCGCGTTTCGCGCATTTGCAAAACCGCGCAAATGACACGGCCGCCTCGGTTGCCGTTGCCATCGCCCCGTTAGGGCTCACAGCAAATTGGAAGCGATTCGGTCGAAAAACGGCGGAGTTATAAGGCCCGTTTTGTGTTTCAGACAGACACACACACACACACGGACACTTGGCTTTTTACTATATGAATGATGACAAATTTACTGAACAGCCTTTTCTGGATTGTAACCTTTTCAAAATGTTGAGCGCTTCTAGAAAAAATTGGTTCATGGTTTCCTTCACAGAGACAGTCAATTTTCGTTTGTACTGATCTTTTTTAAAGGGGAGTTCTTGCCTTTACTGTTTCATATACAATCCACGCATTTGAGCCAACCTTATTTCTTCTCTTCTTCTTTCTCTTCCAAACCACCATCATCAAG
>CM065681.1:92647856-92669402 GCA_017654935.2 Phymorhynchus buccinoides
GTTCAAACGGCTAACGGAAATAATTTTGACAGATGAAAACATGTTGACTACCATAATAAATACAGATTTCATTTCCTTTGTTTCCTCTTCTTCTGTGTTCCCAGGTCATAAGGCCATAATGGGCAAGGTACGTATGTCTCCGGTTTTCAGTTTTCACTGGTCTCCCCGCTGCATACAGCCGACACATTCCGATTAAGGAGGAGCTCAAAGGAGAACACTAATTGGAAGATTTCTTTTTTAAAAAGGCAGGAGAATGGGCCAGAGATAGTAGATGATAGAAAGCAAAGGGAAAAGGCAGATCAAAGAGAATGATAGATTAGATTAATTTGGGGGAACTATTTGTATGAAAGACTCCCCGGTATCCCCACGGGGAGAGACTTGTGGAGGGGGCAGGGTCGTCCAGCTCCCCGTATGTATGGAGGCACGAGGCATCCACCCACTGCCCTGCATTGGTTTTAAATACAATTTCACATGCACACACACTCATACTCTTATACATAAGCATGCATGCACATAAAAACATCCACACAATATATACAAAAATATGCACCAACAACCTTACAGAGTGATATTGTGGCAACATTCAATTTATAATGGAACAACCACACAAACGAAAACAAACACCCAGTGTATAATATCAATTCACCACTTAAATTTAATTAAATTATTTCTTTGAAATAACATTGAAAACAGATTTAATTCGCAACACTTTGGAAAACTTGGCTGACATCAAATGTCACAGAGGACGTAAAACACCATTTTTCATTCACAAGCACAAGACTAAAAAGCTTACATCTGTATCGTTAACAAATCAGGACTTTCCTGGAGTTACACTGCCTCTGGGCATTGCCTCCAGGATCGTTCCCACCATCTTTATATTTACTAATGTCCCATATATGTGTCGGTTTCAGACTGGAGGACCTTAAACGGATTTTCACAAGCACAAGACTTTTGGAACCAAATACATGTAGTACTAAGTTTTGTGTAACTGGTTCAGTGGTTTAGGCGCCATGACATGGACCATATTTTGATCATAGGTGACGTGCACACAGACAAATACATGTAGAGAAATGCACAGACACGTTTCCATTGAGTGGAACGAGTATTGTTTATTTTCTTTGTAAGTTTGAAATTATGCCCTCGAGTTCTATCGTCTTCTGAAAGTGTTAATAAGGTTTTAGTGGTGCTAGCATCATAAAAGTTGTGTAGAATTTTAAAAACCTCGATAAGGTCACCTCTTAAATGTCTATTCTCTAAACTTGGCAATTTCAAATATTTTAGTCTCTCTTCGTAGTCCATATGACTCGCACCAACAATTTTCTTTGTAAATCTCCTTTGGACACCCTCAATATGTGCAATATGTTTTCTAAGATATGGGCACCAAACAGGGTTACCGTACTCTAAAATAGGGCGAACTAAGGCTTTAAACAAAGACACCATAATCAGTTTTGATTTATTAGCTATTGTCCTAATCAGGAGACCTGCAATACGATTAGCTTTCTTGACGACTCCATTGATGTGAGGTTCGAAAGACAGGGATGGATCTACAGTTACAATTAGGTCTTTTTCTGCATACGTATTTACCAGTACTCTTTTGACATCACCATCATTCATGTAGTAACTATGCATAGGATTATTTTTACCCAAATGTAAAACTTTACACTTTTGACTGTTCAAACTCATTAACCAAGTGTCAGACCAAGTGACTAAAGAATCAATACACCTCTGAATCTTCTCTTTAGATAACAGGTTTTCATCAATGGTAGAATAGGCTTTTGTGTCATCAGCAAAAATGCTAACATCACATTCCATATTGTCAGGCAAATCGTTAATGAAGTAGATGAAAAGGGTAGGGCCCAAGACACTCCCCTGTGGAACACCGCTAGTAACTTGTATGTTGTCTGAGCAAGAGCCATACGTTTACATACTGGATCCGCCCACTTTAAAAGTCCTCAATCCAAGACAACATATTACCAGTAACACCATATCCTCTTAGTTTATGAATCAATCTTGCATGTGAAACAGTGTCGAAGGCGTTGCGAAAGTCTAAATAAACAGCATCAACTGGTGCACCATCGTCCAGAGAGGACATCCAATCATTTATTGCTACAAGTAATTGTGTGACACATGAACGACCTTTAGTAAATCCAAACTGATCATTAGAAAGTAAGTCATTCTCTATTAAATGTTTACACAATGAGTCCCGAATAAAGCCTTCGAATATTTTGCATACGACTGACGTCAAGCTGACTGGGCGATAATTTCCTGCGTTACTCTTGTCATCTTTCTTAAAAATGGGTTTGACCTCCGCCTCTTTCCATTTAGTTGGTAGCTTACCCTCCATAACTAAGGGATCTATTAAACAAGTAGGTTAATGGTAAATATAGTTCAGATGCAAGCTCTTTAAGAACTCTGGGATGAATTTCATCAGGGCCTGGAGACTTGTCAATTTTTAAGTCCTTAAGCGCTTTATGCATCTCACCTTGACTTACGGTAACTGTATTTATCTCTGTAGTATAATTAGCCTCAAAGTTGGGCATAGGATTGTTAGATTCATGAGTAAAAACACTGCTAAAGAAGGCATTCAAGACTTGGGCCTTGTCCTTATCACAATCAGTGTAAGTACCGTCTTCTTTAACAAGCTTAGATATTTTCTCTCTAGGCTTAGTTTTTGCTGAAACATAACTATATAATGCTTTAGGATTATTCTTAGCTTCGCGGGCCAAATGATGTTCCTTCTGTTTAACATATGTTTCCTGAAAGCCCATTTAACTTGGTTTCTTGCTCTAGTATATATTTTGTAGTTCTCATTTGTCCTAAATTTCTTGTAGGTTTTAAAAGCTCTTCTCTTTTTTCTTATAATGTCAAGTAATGTAGATGGGATAGGATCTTTCTTACGTGTATGAAAGGGAGAATTCTTAACTTTATAGGAATAAATTTGTCCCAGCAATCATCAACAGAGTAGTCATCATTTACAATGTCAGTCCAAGTGACTGATTGAACAAAATGCCTCATGTCCCCGTAGTTCCCTTTGCTCACTAAATACTTAGATGCTCCAAGTAAAGTTTGATTATTTCCATTGAGCGACAGGTTAAAACATAGAACTGAGTGGTGGCTCTTTCCTACAGGAGGTAAGTACTCTATTTCTGAGACAAATTCTTCATGATTTGTTAAAACAAGGTCAAGTATGTTTGCTTGCTGTAATCCTCCATGATGAGTAGGTTCCACGACTTTTTGCAAAAGTAGTTTTGCTGTACTGTTTCAAAAAAATTGTTGGATGGGTGATTTTGGCCACAACCAATTATTTCTTGATCCCAATTTATTTCAGGAAAAAGTTAAAATCTCCCATAAGAAGAATATCATCTGATTTATGCTCATGTAATATGGCATCTACAAGCTTATTCAAGTCAAGACACTCATCTCTTGAACAATTTGGTGATCTATATACAACACAGCATATGAAATGCTTCTTATTTGGTCAAATGATTTTACAGACTATACTGGGAGAGAACAGTTTGTCAAGCTTGTCAAGTCTCACAAGGTCTAAGCCTTCCTTTACAAATAGACAAACACCTCTACCCTCTGTAATAGTAATACCTGCATAACCATCAAGAACATATTGTTCAATGTCCTCATCAGACTTTTTACTTTTAGGCAAAATCTCAGTTATACCTAATAGTAAATACATCAACATCTTTTTATTTTACCAAGAATTCTAGTTCAGGTAACTTATTTGACAAAGTATCAGAATTAGTATACATGCATTTATGTGTTGTTGAGGTAGTCAGATCATTTTGGGAAGATTATTGCTTCCATAAGTATTCAGTAATAATTAGTATGCCACTTCCATACTAACATAAGTATTCAGTAATAATTAGTATGCAGATCAGTTTGCTTGTTTTCACTGTATGTTGTACTCTTTAAATGTTTTTAATAATAACCAAAAAATAAAAATAAAAGTTTCAAATTGCGTTTCCTTATAAACTAAAAGGAAATAGCAGGCTAAAGGCTATTTAAAAGCCTATATGCTGTATATGATATGATATGATAACAACATTAAACATTTTTCTATTTAGTGTTCAGCTTTGTTCAGGTCATTTAATTGTGAACAAACAACGACCTTTTTTTTCTGATTTACAAAATTAAATGCACACGTGTTCTCAAACCACTGAACAAAGGTAGAGAAACTGTCAGGTTTTCATCAAAGCTTTTCCCTGATCCTTGGCGATAATAATGAACATGTTTTGATATGCATTAGCAAGTTTGTGTGCAAAATGACCTGAGACTTGATCACTTCAAAAAAATAAAGCAAAAGTTTATAATTTATAGACTTAATGCTTACCTTTACTGGCTTTAGATCAACTGATTTCGATTTCGCTGCGATCGCGTTGATCGTCTTCCAATGTATGTTCAACAAAACCACGTGGGCAACTGACCGGAAATGAACGAACGGCAACTCTTCAATATAGTTTTTTATTTTGCTGTTTGCTGTTTAATTGTTTGTTTGTGTTGATAAAGGCGCATTCGTCAAAATATCCAGTAGTTTTGTTTTGTCTCTTGTGAATAAAATAACGTCACTTTACACTTGTGGTGTAGTTGGTTGTTTGTTGTATGTTCCAGTGACGTTGCAGTCTGTTTCAGTTTTTTAATAATTTTTTTATAATCTATTTATTTATTTATCTATTTTATTAATTTGTTTATTTATTTATTCATTTATTTATTATTTTGTTTTTGTTTTCGGTTGTTTTTTGATTGTTTGTTTGTTTGTTTGTTTATTTTCGTCATTTTTACCCGTAGCCAACTTTAATCACTGAATCTTTTTGAGCGGTTATGCCTGTTACTTTCCCAGCTTCCCGCCATCAAGGAAGTTACAGGCTGCATAATCAAAATGATCATCCTGTTCACGTTGTACTGCCTGCCTGTCTCATTGTTTGTCAGATAACAAAGAACAAGAAATATGTCTTCCTTGACGGAAGCACAGAGAAAAACAATAGTAACAAGTTGCACGTGCGTGTATCATCTGACTAGCTCCGTGTTGGCCTACATTCCTCGTGTAAACAATGTAGGATAAAATGACTGCACGTGCGTAAAGATTACGTATAGATCTTTCGCTAAATTCAATAAGGATGCTTTTCTGGATGACTTAGCTCGTTCATCTCTCTGTCATGTTTATCAATTCACTGACCCGGATCAAGTCTTTGAGTTCTGGCATAAATGTTTTATAGAGATTTATAACAAGCATGCGCCTTTCATCACTAAGATGGTAAAGGTCAATATGTGCCACCCCCCCTACATTTCTGCTAAAAAAACCCAACTCCAAACCAATGTGGAAAGCTATTAACACTCTTAGTCGTAAAAATTCAGACAAAGCATCCTTCGCGTCCAAAGCTATTTCTGCTGATTATTGAAACCACCATTTTTGCAACGTTGCAAATGTGACTATAAAACACGATAGAACTGATGAAAATGACCTCAAATTGCTAAAAGATTTTTGTGATTCGAAGGAAATTAATTCTGAATTAGTTGTGCCTTCAATTACAGTTTCTGATGTTTATTTTCACCTTGTTCATTTAAAACAAACAGGTACTCGGGGTCTTGATGGTTTGGATGGAATCATTCTAAAACTTAGTGCTCCTCTCATTACAGACACATTGACCTACTTATATAATCTTTGTATTGATAAATGTTATTTCCCTAATGCCCTTAAACAAGCTAAAGTTATACCCCTCTATAAATCTGGTGATAAAACTGACCCTAGTAATTACAGACCTATTTCGCTTGTTTCTGTTCTTTCCAAGCCTTTAGAAAAACACTTTAATAGATATATAACATCCCATATTTCCAAATATGACTTGATTCATCCAAACCAATCTGGCTTCTGATCTAACCACTCATGCCATACTGCCCTTACTAACCTTGTTGATCAATGGTTATCAAATCTGGATGATTTAAAGTTTACTGGTGTTGTTTTCGTAGACTTCGCAAAAGCATTTGATGTGATAAACCATAGATTATTATTGTAGAGTAATCTTATCCCCCCCCCCCCCCCCTCACTTGTCATTACCCCAAGCGTTTCTTTCGTTTTTGTGTAACCCATTTGCCTTTTCACTTTTGCATGCGTTAGTTAACTTAGTTAACTTTGTTATTGAATGTTCTATTTGCCCCAGGGCTGAGTGGAAAAAAGCATTGTATTGCTTATCTCATGTTCCCTGGTTAAATAAAATTTCGTTTTCGTTTTCTCTCTCTCTCTCTCTCTCTCTCTCTCTCTCTCTCTCTCTCTCTCTAGATTGGGTTTTATTTTCCCGTGCGTATGCGCTTACTTCACACATTTTGAATGTTAATAATTAGTATAGTTAATAATAATAGGTTTGATTTTGTTATTGATGTGTTACAATATAGGGATGTTTTTTTGCATGCTTTATATTACTTTGTATGTGTTTATTTTCGTTTTTCATTTTCTACTTTTATATATGTATTTTGTCCAGAGGGCTGGATGTAAAAAAGCATGTTATTGCTTACTCTATTACCCTCTATAAATAAAAGTCAATCAATCAATCAATCAATCAATCTCTCTCTCTCTCTCTCTCTCTCTCTCTCTCTCTCTCTCTCTCTCTCTCTCTCTCTCTCTCTCTATTTCGTTGTCGTTTTCGTTTTCGTTTTCTCTCTCTCTCTCTCTCTCTCTCTCTCTCTCTCTCTCTCTCTCTCTCTCTCTCTCTCTCTATTTCGTTGTCGTTTTCGTTTTCGTTCTCTCTCTCTCTCTCTCTCTCTCTCTCTCTCTCTCTCTCTCTCTCTCTCTCTCTCTCTCTCTCTCTCTCTCTCTCTCTCTTGACGGAAGCACAGAGACAAACAATAGTAACAAGACCGGACAATTAGATTTATAACCGGTCTACTTGTTGATAGCCATCATACTCAATGATAGGAAATACTTTTTTACGTCCTATTATTATTGTTAGTGTCACAGACGCCGTCATGTGAAAATTTTTCCTGTCAGCTACCAATCGCTGTAAGGCTCACAAAAATTCCGTAACCAATTAAAAATAGAGTGTACTTTGCTTTGTTGATGAAATGAAAAACGTGGTCAGAAGTTTCATCTAGGCCTGCTTTATTTTATTTTCAATACTGGAGTTTACATCCCTAGAAAACAAACATTTTCTTCAGCCGACATCACTCCCTCTCTGCTTCTCCATCACCCTTCCTCTGAGAACCATACCACACCAGTCATCTGATTGGTACATGAATCTTTCTCTATTCCTGTCAAGTGGTTTGGTTCTTTCAGTAGATAGTCATCAACCTTTTTACATAAATATAACTTTGGTCCTGCTTCACTTGTGTGACGGGAAACGTCATGAGCTGTCATGCGGGCACAGGCCTATCTAATTGGTTTATGAGGAATAACAAGACTACAAAACAGACCATTACAGTTCGACTTACATAATAGCGCACAGTGTGTAGGCCTACATCTGGACAGGACTTCATTCCTACATTAGTAGACTTTTTGTAAGACTGTGACAATGTTGTCAATGTTAAAAAGTAATGTGGCCTGCTGCCTGTTGGCATTTGTGATTTTATCGACAGCAGAAGGTAACTGAATTACTGTTTATCCATTTACTGTATTTTCATTGTCTTTTTTTTTAAAGTAAGGGACAGACATCAGTACATGAGTTTATTTTGCATTTTACATTTTCAATAATAAAAGTAAGCCTACATCGTCTTGTTCTTCTTCTTCTTCTTCTTCGCCTCAGGCAGTCAACTTTATCAAGTTGAATATTCTGCTTCACTTTACCACTACTGTTCTACTTAGATTGACAAGAATCCCCCGTGGGGATACCGGGGGGTCTTTTGTATAAATAGTTCCCCCACCTTCTGGAAGTTCTGTGCTTGTAGCTTCCTCTAATCTGTCACTCTCTTTGACTCTGCCTTTTCCCTTTGCTTACTGCCATCTACTATCGTTCTGCCTTACCGGTCCATTCTCCTGCCTTTTTTTCACGAAACAGTTTCAAAAACATTTCCTCCAGCCGAAGTCGGACTTGCTGGGCCTAACTATTTGTTAGTTAGGCGCATAACGACAGCATGACGCATCTGCGCTCATAATTGACAGGAAACTGAGCGATCGAAGAAGAAGAAGAAGAAGAAGAAGATGGTGAAAGAAGGTGCATTCATGGAGCAGAGGGTGGGAATGGTGTTACTTTTATTTTCTATAGCTGATCACGATTGTTTTTTAACAACACAATGGGAACGCTACGACTGTCAGAATCACGACTCTCAGAATCTTTGATCTTTGGCGGCTCGATCCGTATCATTGGCGTCATAGGCTAATGACCAAACTATCACGTCTGTTAGAACGATAGCCTCACGGCTGTCACAACGCGCTGAAACGTTTGCATTGTGTGTATGTTTGTACGCGTTTGCTTAAGAGTAGGCATGCGTATGTGAGTATATGTGAGTGTATGTGTGTGTATGTGTTAAGAGAGAGAGAGAGAGAGAGAGAGAGAGAGAGAGAGAGAGAGAGAGAGAGAGAGAGAGAGAGAGAGAGAGAGAGAGAGAGCGTGTGTGTGTCTGTCTTCATGTCTGCCTGTCTTTCTAAATTCTGACAGTCGTTTCATCCGACAGTCGTGATTCTGACAGCCGTTCATCTGAGAGCCGTGGTTTCTGACAGTCGTGATTCTGACAGTCGTGCATGGTGCCCCGAACACAATGTTTTCAGGGTGGCTGCTGTCCAGGCGACGTTCAAGTTCGTCTGTGTGCTACGGGCGGTGGGGGTGCTTCTCCACCCGCGCCCCCTTCTCCAACACACGACACCGCCCCCGAGCCCCGGAACGTCTGGGAGTGCGGTTCTACCTCTACACCAGAGATCACACCCCGCGTTCCAGCACCAGACTGGAACTGGACTGGTCAGACCAGCGCATGGCAGCGGTCTTCCATAGCACCAGGGACACCAGAGTGATCGTGCATGGCTACCGTGACGGCGGCTTCCGTCCTTGGGTCCAAAATATGGTCCGAGCACTCTTACAGAAAGTATGGTATTTTCCTTCGTGTGCTTCATTTAAACATTGAGGGTGGGCTAAGATGTAGGCATAATATGAAGGATTCTCTGGGGATTACGTCATCGATACAGTGTTTAATTGACAAGTGGGGGGCTTCAAATCCCGGATCTAAGAAACAATCAACTTGATGATGGTGGTTGGGAAGAGAAAGAAGAAGAGAAGAAATAAGGTTGGCTCAAATGCGTGGATTGTATATGAAACGGTAAAGGCGAGAACTTCCCTTTAAAAAAGATCAGTACAAACGAAAATTGACTGTCTCTGTGAAGGAAACCATGAACCAATTATTTCTAGAAGCGCTCAACATTTTGAAAAGGTTACAATCCTGCAAAGGATGTTCAGTAAATTTGTCATCATTCATATGTAAAAAGCCAAGTGTGGTCTGTCTGGTCTTGAAACACAAAACGGGCCTTAAACTCCGCCCCGACCGAATCTATTTGCTGTGAGCTCTAACGGGGCGATGGCAACGGCAACAGGCGGCCGTGTCA
This sequence comes from Phymorhynchus buccinoides, assembly GCA_017654935.2. NCBI lineage: Eukaryota > Metazoa > Mollusca > Gastropoda > Neogastropoda > Raphitomidae > Phymorhynchus > Phymorhynchus buccinoides. The sequence continues at coordinate 92,657,386 of CM065681.1, forward strand.
CGGTTTTGCAAATGCGCGAAACGCGCATGATCGGCACCCGTATCTCCGGTATTTCTGGACCGATTGCCTTCAAGTTTGGCAGATATATGACCGGGGACGATGACTAGCCAAACCGGAAGCGAAGATTATTTAGGCGCATAACAGCAGAATGATGCAAAACGGGCGGTTTTCAACTGAATCGCGTCAAATTTGGTCAGGCTTGCTGTTACCGGGGCAAAGCCTGCTGCAAATTTGAAGAAAATCGGGAGAGCGCGTCAAGAGCAGCGCCAACGGGAAACGGGGCCTTATAACTCTGCCGTTTCTTAACCGAATCGCTTCAAATTTGCTGTACTCAAGTATGGCGTTAGTTACTAGGCGTTAATTACGAGAGCGCATCACTCTCAGAGCAGCGCCAACGGGAAACGGGGCCTTATAACTCCGCCTTTTCTTAACCGAATCGTTTCAAATTTGCTGTACTCAGCGTTACCAGTATTTGGCGTTACCGTTACTAGGCGTTAACGTTACTAGGAAGAGCGCATCACTCTCAGAGCAGCGCTGGGAAACGGGGCCTTATAACACCGTTTCTTAACCAAATCGCTTCAAATTTGCTGTACTCAAAGCGTTACCAGTACTTGGCGTTACCGTTACTAGGCGTTACCGTTACTAGGCGTTACTGGTACCCGGCGTTGCGCTAGTTGTCTAAATGAGACAGCGAAGACTCACACTTCAGTTCCTTATTGTGTGTGCAATTATTCTAAGCTACAACACCAGTTCTGAACTGAACTGATGAAGTCTCCTTTCTTTTGAATGAGAAGCATTCCAGCATTCGTGCAGTGTTGTTGTTGTTTTAATGAGCTGTTGCTTGTTTCCAGGCAGACCAGAACGTGGTGGTGGTGGACTGGGAGAGGGGGGCTAGGTCTCTCAACTACCTGCAGGTGACCAATGCCACGTCATTTTCAATACAAAAGTTTGACCAACTAGAGCGTGAAACGCTAGATCATTTATTTTGGTCCAGTGACTTTGACCTGGTTCTGGTTCTGATTCGTAGTACGTCGAAGGAGCCTATGGAGGCTATGGACCTTTGACCAATGATGTTTGTATTTGAACTTGGCCTCATATCTTAACTATCTGCATACACAATTTGAGGGTTCTAGTATAGGTCCCTCCGTCCAAACGCTATTGTGTTAACATACATACGTAGCCACGCCCAATTACGACAACTGTCCTCAAATCTATTTGGCCGAGAGAGTCGGGATGTACCACGGGCAAGGCATCTCCACTATAAAAAAATTCTAGCCCAGCCTGCCAGTTTCGGAAAATATCGAGTCTTAATTTATTTTAGAAACCATGTTCAACTTCTGAGGAAGGTGGGGTCTAACAACCAGGCTTACCCTGCCAGACTTAATGAAGAAAATCTGTCCCACGGTTTTTTGTCTTTCAAAACTACTGGATGGATTGCAATAAATATTACATAGTTATGGTTTGATAGTGAAGTGAACTGTGAGTTGAAAGTTCATGTTTGATGTCAATTGGTAATGTCGTTTTTTATTTAGTGTTTTTGGTGTTTTTATAGCAATTTCTGGTAGGTTAAATCCAGATGGGTCCAATATGGGGGTCACCTTGCAAGGTGGGTTCCACATGGGTTTACCCAAGCCAAATGGCCAGGGTGTGTGAAGTGGGTTAACAATATAGTATAGCTGACTTGACTGGTTAGTTGGCTTATCACTGGCTGTCATTAGCCTGTAGAAAGGGCCAATAGGAAATGAGAGCTGTACTATAAATGATCTACAGTATTGGAATATCATGGGGGGTGCACTGGCTCTTGTGCTGCAGCCAATGGGATTGGTTGGCCTTTGGGGACCTTCCCCAACGTCAACTCTCGTCCTCAAACCCCTTTGACCGAGAGAATGGGGATGCACCCTGGGCAAGGCTTCTCCACTATAAAACAAATTTAAACTCAGCCTCCCCGTGGGGATACCGGGGGGGTCTTTTTTGTAAAATATAGTTCCCCCACCTTCTGGAAGTTCTGTGCTTGTAACTTCCTCTAATCTGCCACTCTCTTTGACTCTGCCTTTTCCCTTTGCTTTCTATCATCTACTATCTTTCTGACTTATTGGCCCATTCTCCTGCCTTTTTTCAAAAGAATCTTCCAAATAATTGTTCTCCTTTGAGCTCCTCCGAAATCGGAATGTGTCGGCTGTACGCAGCGGGGAGACCAGTGAAAACTGAACACCGGACACATACGTACCTCACCCATTATGGCCATATGGCCTGCGAACGCCGAAGAAGAAGAAGAAGAAGAAGAAGAAGAAGAAGAAGAAGAAGAAACCCAGCCTGTCAGAAGAGCAGCTGCCAACCTCTGCTATCTAGCAGTCATTGTCGGAAACGAGAGACAGGCAACACACACACATTGTTAATGGATTTCTAGTGACATCATACTAATCCACCATGAAAATGCTCCCAGGTGGCAGCCAACACTCGTTTGGTGGGCAAGATGGTGGGTGCCATGCTGGAGAAGTGGACACGGGTGGGTGCCCACGCCTCCTCCTTCCACCTGATCGGTGCCAGCCTGGGGGCCCACATTGCTGGATATGCTGGTTCAGAACTGCACGGTGTTGGAAGAATCACTGGTAAATACTAGTGGTTTGGGTATTAGTTTTATGGTCACAGAGACGAGCCTCGTCGAGTTGCTCCTACGTGGTCGGAGCGCGTCGTAGCTAGCACTGCGCCACCCCCTTTTTTGGCGTAACTGATGGGGAAGGGGGGAGTGGTAAATTTTGACCAAATAACAACTTTTTGTTGCCATTGGGTTCTTTAACGTGCGCAAAGTGAATGGGCACACGGGACCTCGGTTTTTGTTGTCTCATCCGAAAGACTTAGCGTTCAGACCATAAGGTCTGGTGGGAAGTGAGCGGAAAACTCCGGTGCAGCCAGGAACGATCCTGGGTTTGTTGCAAATAAAGTTAACGTGTAAACTCTGAGCCACTCTACTACTAGTTGCCTTTTACAATAAGTCTGTGTCTATTTGTTAGCACGCCTATGTATTTTTCTGTTTGTGTGTATATGTATGTGCGTGTATACGAGCACGTAATGCTACGCGCGCGCGCGCGCGTGTGTGTGTGTGTGTGTGTGTGTGTGCGTGTGTGCGTGCGTGTGTGTGCGTGTGCGTGCGTGCGTGCGTGTGCGTGCGTGCGTGTGCATGCGTGTGTGTGCGTGCGCGCGCGTGCGTGTGTGTGTGTGTGTGTGTGTGTGCTTGTGCGTGCGTGTGCGTGCGTGCGCGCGCGCGCGCGCGTGCGTGTGTGTGTGTGTGTGTGTGTGTGAGCTGCATATAGCCTATAGTTATTGTAGCAGAGTACAAAAAAGAAAACGGAAAAAAACATTCTTATGGACAGGTTTGGATCCTGCTGGCCCCAGCTTTGAGAACACCTCGCCGGTGGTCCGTCTGGACCCCAATGACGCCCTCTTTGTGGACGTCATCCACACCAACGCCGTTCGTTTAGCAAAGATGGGTAAGGGCTTAGCTTCACCTCTCCCCCGAAGACGGTGTGTGGCGGGGTAATCAAAAACGGTCACACACGTGATGTTCTCATCCTGTAGCTGGTGCACTTGTACCACAGTGTTCAAGTGCTTCGGCTGTTGATGATGATCCCTGGAGTCTTTTAGCCAGAGTAAGCCAACAACAGCATCACCGCGGTTCATTTAGAGGCTATAGTTTTACGGCATGTTGATTCGTCTCTTGTTTGTTTACAAATTTACTAGAGTTGGGGGGTATTTTGGTTTGATGGTTCTGGTAGGGGCCATAATGCGTCACTGAGCTCAGGAGACATAACTCGGGATCTTCTTAGTTGTGAGAGAATGGGTGAGGAGTTTGGTACACTTTTGTAGATACATATTTCAATGTATGTATTTATCTGTTGTCAGGTTATTTATGAATTTGTTTAGTTTCTTGTAGGCCTACATGAGTGTGGCGTGTCCGCAAGGAAATTATCCTTGTACGAGGACAAAATTGAACAAAGTTGATGTTACACACATAATAACATATCAGATATTGTAATGTCATTTTATTGTTCTTTCTGGACTATCAGACTTCAATGAAATAAGGCAGGTTGCTTGCAACCATGTAGGGGTGTAAAACTAAAACGACCTTGATATAGCAGTACTTATAATTAATTGTTGCAGACATAGAACGATAATACAAAAAAACAAATATTTAGATTGTTCAAGTGGCAATGGTCTTGTGTGTGTGTGTGTGTGTGTGTGTGTGTGCAATGGTGCCTGCAGGTCTGGGGTTCATCGACCCTTGTGGCACGGTGGACTTCTATCCCAACGGAGGTCGCCACCAGCCGGGCTGTCGCCATTCCCTACTGCTCCATCTGGCTGGAATCCTGGGCGGGAGAAGTAAGGCACAAACCTATCACAATCACACACCCCGAACACGGAGTGTGGCTGCCCACGTGGCGGGGGTAATCAAAAACGGTCACACACGCATGGGTGCAACTACACAAAATGAAAAAACCTGAAAGGCCGGGATCCAGGGGTAATGTCCCCCCCCTGCAGCTGAAGCAAAAATCGATTTATGAAGGTATTTTAGTTTGCTTCTTCCACAATTTATACAAATGCTTATTTTAAAGTGTTTGAAAAATACAGTAAGCATACAAAGATCTTGTTTAACAAATTAAAAAAAAAAGGAACTTCCTTTTCTAGTAAAATTTAAAAACAGGAAATTCTTGTATACCGGGAAAAGTTTCACCCATGCACACGTAATGTTCTCATCCCTAGCTGATGCATTTGTACCATATTGTTCAAAGTGCTTCGGCTGTTGGGATGATCCCTGGAGTCTTTTAGCCAGGATACGTCAACAACAACAACAGCAACGATGACAATAACAAATTAGTATCTGTTAATGATGTTAATTATGACTATTTTTGTAGCTTTTTAAAAATATAGTTCTTCTTCTTCTTATTCGATCGTTGTTTCCTGTCAATTTTGAGCGGAGATGCGTCATGCTGCCGTTATGCGCCTAACTAAGAAATAGTTTGGCCAAGCAAGTCCAACTTCGGCTGAAGAAATTCTTTGTAAGAGTGTCTGGAAAAAAGGCAGGAGAATGGACCGGTAAGGCAGAAAGATAGTAGATGACGGTAAGCAAAGGGAAAAGGCAGAGTCAACGAGAGTGACAGATTAGAGGCAGTTACAAGCGCAGAATTTTCAGAAGGTGGGGGAACTATTTATACAAAAGACCCCCCGGGAGGAAAAATATATTTAGACTAGCTCATTAGCTGGACAGGTAACTTAAAAGTATTAGAATCTTCACACCGTTGAAGGAGGGTACTATATGAAAGAAGAACATAGTTTATTTATCCTTGTGTTTTTTGTATGCCAAGGGCAGAGGACAGAAGAGGTCTTTAGTATTGGCCACCACTGCCCCGTCAGAGGGGGTGCAAGGGATAACTAACAGTGACATAACCACAATTTACACGCAAAATACATCTGTTCCACTGCCCCGTCAGAGGGGGTGCAAGGGATAACTAACAGTGACATAACCACAATTTACACGCAAAATACATCTGTTCCACTGCCCCGTCAGAGGGGATGCAAGGGATAACTAACAGTGACATAACCACAATTTACACGCAAAATACACCTGTTCCACTGCCCAGTCAGAGGGGATGCAAGGGATAACTAACAGTGACATAACCACAATTTACACGTAAAATACATCTGTTCCACTGCCCTGTCAGAGGGGGTGCAAGGGATAACAGTAACAGTGACATAACCACAATTTACACGCAAAATACACCTGTTCCACTAAAATTGACTGAATGCTGAGCGTATTCTTCAACATTGCCCACGAAGACCGCTTGACTGTGAAGAGTACATTATTTTGCTTGAGTGCAAAGGTTTAAATCTTCTTCATTAGGGGAAGTATCGTTTCGTTTTCCGTGCTGCTTGAAAAAGACATTTTTGTTCAAATATCACGTTTTGTTTTGTTTCGTCCAAACAATAACGTCACTTTGCGCTTGTTGTGTATTTGTTTGTGCGTGGGTGCAACTACACAACATGAAAAAACCTGAAAGGTCGGGTTCTAGAGTTCTAGGGCTAAAGAATTTTGTTTTTATGAAGGTATTTTAGCTTGCTTTTCCCACAATTTATACAAATGCTTAAAAATACAGTAGACGCACAATCTTGTTTGACAAATTTGAAAAAAAGGAAATTCCTTTTCTGGTAAAATTCAAAAACAGGAAATCCTTATATACCAGGAAAGTTACACCCATGTTTGTATGGTGTTTATTTCAGTGACATTGGAGTCTTGTTTCAGTTTTCTTACAATTTACGCCATGACTGATTTGTCCACCCAGATGTGTGGGAGGCCATGGGCTGCAGTCACCTGCGGGCAGTGGACTATTTCCTGCACTCCATCACCAGCCAGTGTCACATGACCGCCCATCCTTGTCCCTTCCGGCAGGTCATGAGACGGCGTCCTCGCTGTCCCCGCCCGAGTCACTGCCGCGGCTGTGCCGTCATGGGTTATGACGTAGGCCTGAATGCCAGCGGCGTGTTTATGGTCCACACCCGCGCAGAGCCTCCCTACTGTGGCGCTTAGCTTGAAATCCGTGTTAGGATTATTTCGTAGCTTAGATCTGCATGCGTGTCTCTCTTAATATGTATAAAAAGGAATAACGACAAAACCTGTGATGTCTTTGTTAAAAACTTGTATTGGCTCATTCGCATCGCAACGATTTTGAATGATTAAAAAACCCTCACAAATCACTCGAACCATACACACAAACAAAACATACATAAACAAAAGGAGAAATAAAAGATTATTACAGATTTTTACTTCAGGTTTAGACATAGGGAAGTGGTAGATCAGACTTTTTTATATATAGACTTTATATAGATAAACTCTACGCCGATTGGTTCCCCCACAACAAACCACTACAAAAGAAAAGTCAGAGGCAAAATTGTGGTCGAAGGGAGTGAAGAGTTTAGAAGTGACCAAGGTATGGCGTACACACAGATTTACTTCCCTTGAAGCAAATGCATCAAATTGACAGCTATCTATTAATTCCGGACATATATGGCCAGAACGACTTGAATGAGTTAAAACCTTTTGGCAGACACATTTTTGCTGTTTCCACAGCTTTCATATGTATGTACAGTGGAATCCGTTTAATTGGCCATCGGATAATCGGCCAAAGCCGCTTAATTGGCCAATTTCCTATGGAACGGAATTTTTTCTTCTTAAGCATGTGTTATTTTGTTCGTTTTTACGGCCAAAGCTGAAATCTTCAATTTCGCTTTATTGGTCACTTTTTATCTCTAATTTTTCCTCTTTACCCCCTTTTGAGAGGGAGAACAACAGAGGCAGACAAACTGACAACACACTTTTGACGTTTACATGGTTGAGTGTGAAGTTGGAAGGTGAGCTGTTGTCAATTGAAAGACCCTGCATGGTGTTAAAATCACTCAGGAAAACAAAATCATTGTCTTTTACTCGTGCTTCTGTCAAGTTGTAGGATTAATAAAACACACACACATCACAAAAAGGGAAAGAATTTGAATTTGAACTGCAACATTTAATTTTGACGTCATTGCGTTTGACTTGCATAATTGCATACAGTATCTCGATGTTCGTTTTATCGGCCGATTCGCTTTATCGGCCATATTTTTCCTGGTCCCAAAAGTGGCCGATTAAGCGGATTCCACTGTATACAATTTTCAGGCTTTCAGGCTTTAATATGTATCACTTAATATGTATCTATACAATTTTCATGCTTTAATATGCATCACTTTACCCTTTCAACGCTAGCCATTCCTCAGCCAAAAAATTACCATTAAACTTACCTGGGTAGAGAAAAGATTTTGTCTGCAATACTAAGGGTTTTAATATGCATCTATACAATTTTCATGCTTTAATATGTATCACTTAATATGTATCTATACAATTTTCATGCTTTAATATGTATCACTTAATATGTATCTATACAATTTTCACTGTTTTGTGTGTGCACAAATCAGCCTTGATGCTAGGGAATAACACATATTTAACCTTTTCTCTGTACTGTGAAATTATTGTGGTAAACATTTCAAAAACAAGTTTGTCACAGATTGAAAATACCTTGCAAAAAGGTTAGCATGAGTTTACATTTCTCTTTTTTTCCATTTTAAACATGACTTTTTACAATTCATTGAATCCACCTCCAAAATTGGAATGCGTCAGCTGTATGCATCAGGGCGATCAGTTAAAACCTTACCCATTATGGCCTTATGGCCGGGAACGCAGAAGATACACATCAACTTGTTTGCCAATGTTTTTTTGTTTGCTTACAAAATCTTCTGTATGAGTGTAATGGTTCTGTTGTGCATTTTAATGTGGACATTTATTGTTTCTCTTGGAATAAATTTACAGTTAATTTGCGCGTCATAAATTCTTTGATTAATTATTAATTACTGGTTCTTTTTTTTTTATTGCCACAGATTCATATTTTTAACCTGTAGTTTGTTTTACACATGTCATAAATTAAGAACAAAAAGGCTGCACTTAAATAAAAACAAAAACACAAAACACTGTGTTGCAATGTGTAAAAATGTTTATTAAGCAATAAATATTTGGAATGTATGAACAGAACAACATTTACAAATGCAAGATAAATAACAGAAACATCATAAAAATATAAAAGCACAATTATAGATTTTGAAGCACAACACACATTTGCAATAAAAGGCACAGAAAAAGAAGAAGTTTTAGATCTTGTAATTCAACACATACTGACCAAAAAATATATTGCCATATAAAAATCTTAGATCTTGAAGTTCAACATAAATTTACAAGAAAAGGTATAAATGTTTAACATTACAATCTTCAGATCTTGCAATCAAACACACTGACAAGACAAAATATTGCCAAGCGCAATTTTGATTTTGAAATTAAAGTAAACACATATTGATAACGAAAAGTCAAATATGTATGGTCACATGAGAATATACAAAGAGCTGCCAACTTATGTTTTTTATCCTTTATTTATTTAGGAAACTTATATAGCGCATTACATTAAAGCTCAATGCGCTTTTAATGATTTGTATTGGAAAAAGTCAACATCTTTGGCACCAGAAACAAATTCTGTCAGAATTCTTAATCCTCTGAAATTTGCAAATCCTCTGACAATTGTGATGCCAGTTTTAGTCTGCAGTCATCACAGAATCACAAAAGTGCTCATCAGTTTATGCGGGCAACAGAAAGTAAAATCAGAAAGAAAACCCCCCAACAGTACTGAGGAAAAGGACAGGGTACCTTTTGAGATCTGGAAGTATTTTATACTGATTCTGAAGTGTTGGCAGCTCTTTACTATTTATGTAAGAATACTAGTACAAATAACCACAAGAAACATGATTCATAGAAACTCTCAGCTTCTTCGATCACTCAGACACTTTCCAGTCAATTATGAGCGCAGATGCATCATGATGCTGTTATGTGCCTAACTAAGAAACAGTTAGGCCCAGCAAGTCCGACTTCGGCTGGAGGAAAAGTTTTTGAAAGTGTTTCTTGAAAAAAATGCAGGAGAATGGACCAGTAAGGCATAAATATAGTATAATGACATTAAGCATAGGGAAAAGGCAGAGTCAAAGAGCATGACGGATTAGAGTAAGTTACAAGCACAGAAGTTCGAGAAGGTGGGGGAACTATTTGTACAAAAGACCCCACAGGGGGATTAATAGAAACGAAGCTAACACATACATGTATATGCAGCACCTTGACCATGACCCAATGCAAAGCTTGAATTAATCAATATGCTTTACACACACACTCTCTCTCTCTCTCTAACACACACACACACACACAAGAAACAGGATTACATAAATTGCAAACATATTAAGGCATTGCCATTCTTGGTACACTTCTGCAATGATCGCGTTAACTGGCAATTATCAGTAACATTCATGGGTGCAACTACACAAAATAAAAAAACCTGAAAGGCCGGGATCCAGGGGTAATGGTCCCCCCTGCAAGCTGAAGCAAAAATTGATTATGAAGGTATTTTAGTTTGCTTTTTCCACAATTTACACAAATGCTTATAATTATGAAAGTGTTTAAAAAATAAAGTAGACACACAAAGATCTCGTTTGACAAATAAAAAAAAGGAACTTCCTTTTCTGGTAAAATTCAATAACAGGAAATCCTTGTATACCAGGAAGTTGCACCCATGCCAAACCAAAACACTGAACAATATGTGACCTGTCAATCCCCAGAACTGATGATGCTTAGTAACACTGATAAATGGTTTTGACAGAGCTTCTGATAGCGTGCGTTTCTGTGGTTTTCACTGTTTTTGTTTCAACTGGGACTGGCTTCGACACAGATTTTTGTTTTTAGAATTATAGCTGATGGGACTGGTCTTCAACATCCCTAGTGCCATCACTGCAAGTTCTGTACCTGTTGAATCTGAAGCGACTGCCAGAGAAATTAAGAAAAAATACATTGGGCAAATCATGTACATGAAAAAGACACGGTAGAAAAAAAGCCACTTTTTGCCAATCTGGCAAAAGTGATCTGGGGATTAGATCTCTTGATTATGTTAGGAGCAAAAGCAGCATATCAGGGTTCTTCCTCTTTATCTGATTAACATCATCAGTGGATGTCCATCAATTTCAGTACGTAATATTTGGTGGCAGTCAAGGGGTTAAATGACAGTAAGGTACAGCTAAAATTCAGCTAGGTCATCCCAGATTTGACTGAATATACGGCACACAAATATAGCAAAAATTGGGAAAAAAGGTTTTCCCCCAGCTAATTCATTAAATTGGGAAAACCCAACAGTAAAAGACACCTCTGATATTTCAAGACGGCTAACAGGAAATAATTTTGACAGATAAAACATTCTGACTAACCAGAGTTTCTTTTCCTTTGTTTCTAGGTGTTCCCACGTCATAAGGCCTAAGTTGAGCAATGTACGTATGTCTGCTCTCCGGTTTCAGTTTTCACTGGTCTCACGCCGATCAAGGCGACCGCTGCAGTACAGCCGACACATTCCGATTTCGGAGGAGCTCAAAGGAGAAAACTAATTGGAAGCTTTTTTTTTAAAAGGCCGGAGACGGGCCAGTAGTACAGAAAGAATAGATAGATGACTAGAAAGCAAAGGGAAACAGGCAGATCAAATAAAACGAGCACTAATTAGTGGGGGGAACTGTTGTATGAAAGACTCCCCTTATCCCCACAGGGAGAGACCGTGAGGGGGCAGGGTTGTCCAGCTCCCCGTAATGCATGGAGGCCACGAGCATCCACACCACTGCCCTGCATTTGGTTTTAAAATCTAGTGCGCGCACACACACTCATACTCGTTCACATAAGCATGCCTGGGCACATAAAAACATCCACACCAATATATACAAAACTATGCACCAACACCCTTGACAGAGTGATATTGTGGCCAAAGCATTCAATTTATAATGAACCACCACACAACGAAAACAAACACCGCCATGTATATCACCTCCAATTCACTACTTTAAATAACAATGAAAACATATTTAAATCGGCAAACTCTGGAAAACTTGTTAACGTTCCATTAAACATTCACAATTTATCAAAATAACATTAACCATAAGTAATTAACCCCATTGCTTGATTGTTGAATGTTGCACCCAAAATACATTTTCTGAAAAAAAGGCACACTAGATCACTTTATTATAGCTGACATCAAATGATAGGAAATGAGAGAGGAACGAGCCATTTATTACTGGGCAGTACCTGCGCAGCAAACGATAAAACCCTTTTCACAGAAAAAAAATCAACAGCCTTTCATCTCTTCCCAAAAATGTGGTAAAAACCCTTGTGCACCAAAATGGACACAAGTCATCAGAGAGAGAAAAAAAAGCCAAAATTTAAAGCAGTGAAAAGCATGCAAAGGAGCTAATTTATTACAAAGAAACTAGGTTTCATGATATTTTTGTAAACAACTGGGTATTATGAAAGTATCACAAAAACTGAACCATCATGTTTTTCAGATGGGTAAAGATCACAAACTTTGCTTAACTCCGGG
>CM065681.1:92669902-92752402 GCA_017654935.2 Phymorhynchus buccinoides
TCCTACTAAACCCTCCAACTACATCATGTATTTAGATGCTAACAATTTCTATGGTTGGGCAATGTGTCAGTCACTTCCAATACGTAACATTAAAATGTATACTGCTCCTTTTAATTTTAACATCAACAACTTTTTACAATGGCTGTTGAAATTACCAGATTGTTATAAAACAGGCTTTATTTTAGAAGTCGACTTAGAATATCCTAAAGACCTCCATGACATCCACAACGACTACCCATTAGCAGCGGAAAGACTTCAGGTGGGATCAGAGCTACTAAAACTTGTGCCTAATCTACATAACAAAAAAGAAAAATGTTTGTCATTATAGATTACTACAATTCTATTTACGTCACGGATTAAAACTAACAGCAGTTCATAGAATCATTTCGTTTGGACAGGAGAAGTTCATGGAGCCATATATAATGAAAAACACTAATCTTAGAACGAAGGCTACTGACACCTCGGAAAAAGACTTCTTTAAGTTAATGAATAACAGTTGTTTTGGAAAGAGTATGGAAAACCCACACAAACGCAAAGACGTTAGATTAGTCACCCAAGAAAACAAAGCAATCAAATTAACCTCAAAACCTAATTATCAAGACTTCATAAAGTTACATGACAACCTTTACAGTATAATGATGAAGAAACGTACAGTAGCACTGGATAAACCAGTCTTCATTGGGTTTGCTGTTTTAGAATTGTCTAAGTTATTGATGTTAGAATTTTTATACGACTACTTTAAACCACTGTATCCAGACTCTAAAGTATTGTACACAGATACAGATTCATTTATTCTAGACATTCTGACTGAAGACTTTTACGAAGATTTAAAAACAGAAGTAGTAAAAGATGCAGACTCTAAGTATGATACATCTGACTACTCAAAAGACTCTCCATTACATTCAACTGTAAATAAAAAGGTGATTGGAAAAATGAAGGATGAACTGAATGGAACTATAATCAAAGAGTACGTTGGACTGAGAGCAAAGATGTATAGCGTTGCTAGTCAGACTAGCGTTATTAAAAAGGCTAAGGGAATCAGTAGACCGGTTGTTCAAATGGTTATGTCACACGACAACTACAAAGAAGCTTTGTTCGACAGCAAGACGTTTTATCATGATAACATTAAAATACAATCTAAGTTACACGAAATAAACACAACAGTTGTAAATAAGAAATCACTTGACTCAAACAATACAAAGCGTGTGTTTAAATCACCAGAGTTTTCGTATGCAGTTGGACACTGGAGGACTAATTGTCATAGTCAGTAGATTTTCTAATCTTGTAATCATACGTTATACTGTAAGCACCCTTTGGAGTTCTTATTGTTATTTCCCTAGAACAGAGTTTAATGTTTCGTTTACTCGTCTGTTGCATTCTTTTTTTTATCGCTTCTATGTCTTGTGGTTGTGAAAAAGTCGTCCTGTGACTTTTTTTGAAGTTCAAACTTTTGCATTTTGTAATCGTTGTAGTCTGCTTGCAATCGATTGAACTCCTCATCTGTAATTTGAGAGTCTTGCAAAGCTTTACTGATTATCAATCGAAATGAACTAAGTTTTGCCATTATTAATTGAACTATGGCTGTATGCTTTTGAAGTTTTATTTTTATTTTTGTTGTTGAAAGCAGATGTTGCGATTGAAAATGCACCAAGAGTTAATGACACACAACCTAGCGGCAAAGCTATGGGTGATCCGACACCCGTCGCTAACAACCCTACAGAGCTTCCTGCTGTTAAAGTACCTAGAGTTCCAAATCCAGTATTTAAGTATGTTGCAGCATTAAAGATAGAAGAGTACCTTCGTTTGGTTCTGTTATAATTAGTGAGGTCTTTTTACAATTCTTTTTGTATTTCTGTAATGGTAGACATTCTGAACTTTTTGATTTCAGGATCATCACCCCCAGTCTTTTCTTTGTCAGTATCTTCTTTCGGTATTTTTGGATATACTGTAATTGACATCTTTTTATATTATAGCAAAATTATCATTTAATTTACACTTGTTATCATTTTGAGAAGATCATCAGATAAAATGCTTTCAGTGTAATAAAACCCAATGCGATCTACATTGGTAACATTAATGAAAGTTAATTCTTTAAGATTGTTTGGTTCAACGTTTAATATAACTTTATCGCTGGTCGACACTGCCTTAATTTCTTTGCCACGGTTTTGAATAACAATAGTGCATCTCACTGATTCAACATCCAAGTTTTGCCAAGAAATAAGAATCCCTTTCATTAGGTTGTCGCTAACACCAACAGGCAGAGAATCAGGGTTGTCTGCTCTAACAGAAAGTTCAAATATCATAGTAAATTCGTCTGCTAAAACCATTTTAGGAATGAACCCTAATTGCGTGGCTGCGTCTTTTGTCACTGTCTTTTTTCTATGCAGCATGTACTGCCTCTTTTTATAAGGTTTGATAGCTATTTCTCTTCTGCTGTTGTTTTGTGGAATCAGACTGATATGTAGCGGTCCTGAGTTAAATGATTTGCAAAAATGTTTGTCATTGTCAAAGAATGTAAACGGGCTTAAAAATTCAAACTTAATTTCCCAATCAACGAATGGAACTAAATGCCATTTGTTGTCCCTTTTCTTAACAACTTTATATTCAAACTGACCAACATTGTCAGCTACTACATTACGCAGTTGCTCTAGTTTAGGCACTTTTTTTTATCACTTTCTTCTGCTCGTTTATAATAGCCGTTGTTTGTGTACTCAAAACCATACAGCGCTCCTATCTCTCCGTTTAAATCAAAGTCTTCTGTGTCCGCTAGGTCCTTCAATTATAAAGTTACGCATCTAACAGGGTCAAGCATAACCGGTTGATCTGGTCCGCGTGACATTGTTTTATACTAAATTATTTTATTTCTAATAATGCATTTAGGCTGTCGCACTGAACTTCTTTTCCTTTTTTGTCAGTTATTCTTATTTTTAGTGAATGACTCCTCCCGCAAATTAATTCTTTAAACTGTAAGTTTGGAAACGTTATAATTTCGTAATCGCAGTATGCTGCTTTTGCTGATGGAAGAACTCTTAACACAGTAGACGGCTGGTTATCAAATAAGTTGTTATCCGTACTCAGGATATCTAAATGAAAATATAATAAAGAATGAACAGCAAGATTCAGAGAGTTTTCTCCTTTAAAAGAAAAGTGGTTTTATTTTCTGTGACCAAAAAGCTGTGTATATCTTGGTTGTCAGTTCTAAGCCCTAACATTTTTGCTAGTTCTGGTGCGAAGTAGTAACCTACTCTCTCTTGCTCTTTTAAATTTCCCTCATTAAGTTTTAAAGTAATGTCATAATCGCTTAAAATGTCTTTTAATGAGCAAAAACCGTAATAACCGTCTGGTATAGTTAGTTCGCTTATCGGTTGTCCTCCGTCATCAATTTTTTTAATCCAATTATTCCTTAAGGTTTTGCTTATGTTAATCCATTTAACTTTGTAATAAAATTCATGGAGCGCTACTTTTAGGGAACCATGATTTTCAATAGGACGTTGTAAAAGTATTGGCTCGTCTTGATCAGTTATATAAATAAACATGTTTATTACGGATGTATAAATGAATGCTTTTAAATATAACAAAGACGCTAAATATGCAGTTACATCATATAACCCCAAAACTATAGCTGTTGACAGCTTTGTTGTTGCAGTGGGAGTTGACGCCTTTAAGGTTAAGGTCAGTAATCCATTAAACCATTATTTAAATCCTAGCATCAAACATGATAACATCGCAAAGGCATGGTTTAGTCATCCAGCGCCAATGTCGACTTTTGTCACCACATTGGTTTTACAGCCATGTCACTAGAGGGCATCAGGTCAGAGCCTGTTGTCTGGAGACCCTGTTGTCTTGATTTGGGGAGGTGGGGATGGGCCTGATGTTACATATGTCACAGAGGAATTCTCAATATTGCAGAGAATTTGTTTTCTCTACCCAGTTAGGTTTAAGGGTATTTTTTGGCCGAAAAATGGCTGGCGGTGAAAGGGTTAAATTCGTATCTTTTGATGGTGAAGGTGGTGAAGGCGGTGAAGGTAATTGGCCACTGCCACCACCTGTTAAAGCCAACACTAAAGTAGACCACCTGTTAAAGCCAACACTAAAGTAGAGATTGCAAATCCTAAAGCCGTCATAACGCTCACAATCGTGACTCCTTGCTCTTTAAACAAAGTTCTTATTCTTTCAGCTAACGTCGTGTTTTCGTATAAAATTCTTTGAATGGTTTCTTTTATTCTGTTCACTTGTGTGCGTAATTGTTCGCGGTTAGTTGACAGTACTTCTAGTCTTGCTGCTCTCTCTTGTTGAAGATCATTTAGTCTTTGTGTGATTCTGTCTTTCACGTCTTGTCCTAGGTTGTTATCATCCGCTTCAGCCAACTTTTGTTTCTCTCTGTTTATGTGAGAATCAAGTTCGCTTAACTTTGCTACATTATTTGTTAACTCGCCTCTGGTAGATTTTAATGATTCGTTGAGAGCCATTAGTTCTCTCATAGGTAATGGTGGGTCATGCAATGTTTTTACTTGGGTTTCTTCATCTTCTAAAGTTATAAAACTAGTTTCCATTTCTATGATGTCGTCCGCAGTTGCGCTTAAGTCTCTAAGAGGAATTGATTTAAGTTGGGAATCAGTTGGTAGTCTTTGTAGTGTGTTTTGAAGTGTAGAAACAGCTTGTGTTCTTAGGTCTGGTTCGATATTAAATCGTCTTTGATCGCTAACACTGAGCCTTTGACGAACTGTACTCTCTTTTAAAAACTTTGAGGTATCTGATTTATTTGTAAGTAGTTGACCATCATCACCCTTCACAAATAAATGGCTGTCTTTCTATGCAAAGTCATTAGGATCTAAAAATTCGGGTGGTTCTTGCTCTATACTTTCATAAAACGATCTTACTTTACCTTCCATTAGTTCTCGTCTTAAAGATGATTGATGGCGAGACGAAATAGCTTCACTCATGTCATCTCCAGGATCAAAAACATCATAATCGTGGTCGGCTTCTATTCCAGCCATGTTTTTATTATAATTATGTTTTTATTTTATTTTAAAAAAAAAGAGATGTCACAATCATACGGAACAATTCTTGATCCATACAGACGGTTAATAGAACCACTCGGTGTTAAAGGAACCAGGCAGAGTATTGTTATAAGTAATAATCCTTCAACTATTGATCAGAGACAAATATTATCAGTAAGATTTCCTAGTCTAGGATCTAATGAAGTCATTGTGCCAGGCACTGCACGTCTCGCATTTTAAATAGAACTGGAGTCAGATACGGATCCGAACAGAACTTTAGTTGCTAATGTTGGTAGAGCGATCGTTAGTAAGATTACTATTAAACTTGAAGGGAGAGAGGTAATGTCATTAGATAATGCAGATGTCTTTTTGAGTTATAACGACCTGTGGCTCACACAAAATGAAAGAAAAGATCGAACTTATCAAGGAATACAGGGAGATAATGGTATAGAACATAGAATTGATGCTCAAGACAAAAAAGATAACAATCAAGATGCGTTGGTTGCACAAGTTTATGGTAATCGATTTTATGTACCTCTTGACTTCGAGCTGTTAAACACGCACTCCCCGTATTATCAATGTGCTTTACAAGACAGGCTTATGTATGAATTAACTTTTAATGACTACAGTCGTGTTATCAGATCAGCGACAGATCCTGATGCAAAACATAGTATCTCAGACATCACATTAGAGTTTGATGTTGTTCGTCATCAAGAATTAGCTCGGTTGATCTCACACCAATACCAGTCAAAATTAGCAATATACTACAACAGAATTTTAAATCACAGTAAAATACCTAAAAACAAATCAGACACAATTTGGAACATCGATTTGAATATATCTGCAAGGTCATTGAAAGGGATTTTGTTGCTGTTTGAGGAGTCTAAAAAACCCTTTAGCAGATTAAGCGAGAAGTTTTATTATCCTAAAATAACTAAGCTAACATGCACGATTGAAGGACAACCGAATCAGTTGTTTGCAAGCGGTCTTTTGCCTTATCAGCATTTTGATGAAATACGAAAACTGTTTGGTGGAGGCGGGCGACAAAGAGATCCGGTGGCTGATCTTGTTTGCAAAGACCTCCATCTTCATGATGTCAGACTTGAAGAATATTTATCTTCAAAGTATGCTATGTGGCTCGATCTTAGAACAACAGAAGACAACAAACTACATGGCAGTGGAAGAGTAGTTGGTGATGGGTCAGGAGGAATAAACATTCAAATCCACAAAGAAGCAGAAGAGAGTAAGCAAATATCTATTTATGTATATTTAGTGTGTGATGCTCAGCTGAACATTGAAGACAACAGATTAAAAGATATCGTGTATTAAAATAATGGATTTGAAGACTAATTTAAATTTCCTTACAAAAGAACCTCATTGTGGTTTATTTTGAGGAATGACAGGCAATATTCGCTTTAGATTTAATACAAACGGTTTATCGTAATCACTTTGAACACATAGTAATATTCTGCACGACTTTAGAATACAACAAATCTTATAAAGAAAGAAAGTTTATTTGGACAGATGACGAAATCTATTTAGTCAATCCAAGTAATAAACTAAGTGATTGTTTAGAGTATTTTTATAAACTGTTTAAAGGAACATCAACTTTGTTTATCATTGATGATTGCTCAGCTGAAAGAGACATTGTCAAAAAAATAAATAGTTTAGCAAAACTTGCATTCAGCGGTCGGCATGCAGGAATTAGCGTATGGATTTTAACACAGAAGTATAATTCGGTTTTAAAAGACTTTAGAGAACAGTTAAAGACGGTTGTTTTGTTTTTTACTAAAGATAAAAACAGCTTTGATGAGTGTCTTGATGAAAATGATGTTGAATCAAAAGAAGAAAAAAAAAAAAACAAAAAAAGACTAAAAAAAAGAGAAATTCTGTAAACTAGTGTTAAAAACAGATTTTCCTAGTCAGTACAAATGTTTGTGAAGAAAATCAGAACGTGTAGAATATTTTATGAGAATTTCCTTCTTTTTTTCTTCTTTTTGGGGTTAAAAAATAGTGTTGTTTTCCAGGGAAAAGGGGGAGACGGTTTTTTGTTGTTGTTGTTGGTTTTTTCCCCTAAAAGTTGTGTTTTTGTATCTAAAATTGGGGTAAAAAAAAGTCTGAGCCAAAAGGAAGATTTTACTGTTCTCTTTACCCGTAGCCAACTTTAATCACTGAATCTTTTTGAGCGGTTATGCCTGTTACTTTCCCAGCTTCCCGCCGTCAAGGAAGTTACAGGCTGCATAATGAGCATTATCTCCCTGCCGGTTCACGTTGTACCGTCTGGCTGTCTCAGTGTTTGTCAGATAACAAAGAACAAGAAATATGTCTTCCTTGACGGAAGCACAGAGACAAACAATAGTAACAAGACCGGACAATTAGATTTATAACCGGTCTACTTGTTGATAGCCATCATACTCAATGATAGGAAACACTTCTTTACGTCCTGTTATTATTGTTAGTGTCACAGACACCGTCATGTGAAAAGTTGTCCTGTCAGCTACCAATCGCTGTAAGGCTCACAAAAATTCCGTAACCAATTAAAAATAGTGTACTTTGCTTTGTTGATGAAATGAAAAACGTGGTCAGAAGTTTCATCTAGGCCTGCTTTATTTTATTTTCAATACTGGAGTTTACATCCCTAGAAAACAAACATTTTCTTCAGCCGACATCACCCTCTCTCTGCTTCTCCCTCACCCTTCCTCTGAGAACCAAACCACACCAGTCATCTGATTGGTACATGTATCTTTCTCTATTCTTGTCAAGTGGTTTGGTTCTTTCAGTAGATAGTCATCAACCTTTATACATAAATATAACTTTGGGCCTGCTTCACTTGTGTGACGGGAAACGTAATCAGCTGTCATGCAGGCGCAGGCCTATCTAATTGGTTTATGAGGAATAGCAAGACTACAAAACAGCCCATTACAGTTCGACTTACATAATATCGCACAGTGTGTAGGCCTACATCTGGACAGGACTTCATTCCTACATTAGCAGACTTTTTGTAAGACTGTGACAATGTTGTCAATGTTAAAAAGTAATGTGGCCTGCTGCCTGTTGGCATTTGTGATTTTATCGACAGCAGAAGGTAACTGAATTACTGTTTATCCATTTACTGTATTTTCATTGTCTTTTTTTTAAAAGTAAGGGACAGACATCAGTACATGAGTTTATTTTGCATTTTACATTTTCAATAATAAAATTAAGCCTACATCGTATTGTTCTTCTTCTTCTTCTTCGCCTCAGGCAGTCAACTTTATCAAGTTGAATATTCTGCTTCACTTTACCACTACTGTTCTACTTAGATAGACAAGAATCCCCCGTGGGGATACCGGGGGGTCTTTTGCATAAATAGTTCCCCCACCTTCTGGAAGTTCTGTGCTTGTAGCTTCCTCTAATCTGTCACTCTCTTTGACTCTGCCTTTTCCCTTTGCTTACTGTCATCTACTATCGTTCTGCCTTACCGGTCCATTCTCCTGCCTTTTTTCACGAAACACTTTCAAAAACATTTCCTCCAGCCGAAGTCGGACTTGCTGGGCCTAACTATTTCTTAGTTAGGCGCATAACGACAGTATGACGTATCTGCGCTCATAATTGACAGGAAACTGAGCGATCGAAGAAGAAGAAGAAGATAGACAAGAAGATGGTGAAAGAAGGTGCATTCATGGAGTAGAGGGTGGGAATGGTGTTACTTTTATTTTCTATAGTATATGATCACGATTGTTTTTCGACAACACAATGGGAACTGTAAGACTGTCAGAATCACGACTCTCAGAATCTTTCATCTTTGGCGGCTCGATCCGTATCATTGGCGTCATAGGCTAATGACCAAACTATCACGTCTGTTAGAACGATAGCCTCACGGATGTCAGAACGCGCTGAAACGTTTGCATTGTGTGTATGTTTGTACGCGTTTGCTTAAGAGTAAGCATGCGTATGTGAGTATATGTAAGTGTATGTGTGTGTATGTGTTTAAGAGAGAGAGAGAGAGAGAGAGAGAGAGAGAGAGAGAGAGAGAGAGAGAGACAGAGAGAGAGCGTGTGTGTGTGTTTTTGTGTCTGCCTGTTTTTCTAAATTCTGACAGCCGTGCTCTGACAGTCGTTTCATCCGACAGTCGAGATTCTGACAGCCGTTCAGCTGAGAGCCGTGGTTTCTGACAGTCATGATTCTGACAGTCGTGCATGGTGCCCCGAACACAATGTCTTCAGGGTGGCTGCTGTCCAGGCGACGTTCAAGTTCGTCTGTGTGCTACGAGCGGTGGGGGTGCTTCTCCACCCGCGCACCCTTCTCCAACACGAGACACCGCCCCCGAGCCCCAGAACGTCTGGGAGTGCGGTTCTACCTCTACACCAGAGAGCACCCCGCGCGTACCAGCACCAGGCTGGAACTGGACTGGCCAGACCAGCGCATGGCAGAGGTCTTCCATAGCACCAGGGACACAAGAGTGATCGTGCATGGCTACCGTGACGGCGGCTTCCGTCCTTGGGTCCAAAATATGGTCCGAGCACTCTTACAGAAAGTATGGTATTTTCCTTCGTGTGCTTCATTTAAGCATTGAGGGTGGGCTAAGATGTAGGCATAATATGAAGGATTCTCTGGGGATTACGTCATCGATACAGTGTTTAATTGACAAGTGGGGGGCTTCAAATCCCGGATCTAAGAAACAATCAACTTGATGATGGTGGTTGGGAAGAGAAAGAAGAAGAGAAGAAATAAGGTTGGCTCAAATGCATGGATTGTATATGAAACAGTAAAGGCGAGAACTCCCCTTTAAAAAAGATCAGTACAAACGAAAATTGACTGTCTCTGTGAAGGAAACCATGAACCAATTATTTCTAGAAGCGCTCAACATTTTGAAAAGTTACAATCCAGCAAAGGATGTTCAGTAAATTTGTCATTAAGTCTAAATGAGACAGCGAAGACTCGCACTTCAGTTCCTTGTTGTGTGTGCAATTATTGTAAGCTACAACACCAGTTCTGAACTGATGAAGTCTCCTTTCTTTTGAATGAGAAGCATTCCAGCATTCGTGCAGTGTTGTTGTTGTAGTTTTAATGAGCTGTTGCTTGTTTTCAGGCAGACCAGAACGTGGTGGTGGTGGACTGGGAGAGGGGGGCCAGGTCTCACAACTACCTGCAGGTGATCAATGCCACGTCATTTTCAATACAAAAGTTTAATCAACTATATATAGAGCGTGGATCAACCAGCCGTGCGGCAGCATATTTTTGGGGTCCAGTGACTTTGACCTGGTTCTGGTTCTGATTCGTAGTACGTCGAAGGAGCCTATGGAGGCTATGGCTTTGACCAATGATGTTTGTATTTGAACTTGGCCTCATATCCTAACTATCTGCATACACAATTTGAGGGTTCTAGGTCCCCTCCGTCCAAACGCTATTGTGTTAACATACATACGTAGCCACGCCCAGTTACGCCAGCTGTCCTCAAATCTATTTGGCCCAGAGAGTCGGGATGTACCACGGGCAAGGCATCTCCACTATAAACAAATTCTAGCCCAGCCTGCCAGTTTCGGAAAATATCGAGTCTTAATTTCTGTTATAAACCATGTTCAACTTCTGAGGAAGGGTGGGGTCTAACAACCAGGCTTACCCTGCCAGACTTAATGAAGAAAATCTGTCCCACGGTTCTTTGTCTTTCAAAACTATTGGATGGATTGCAATAAATATTACATAATTATGGTTTGATAGTGAAGTGAACTGTGAGTTGAAAGTTCATGTTTGATGTCAATTGGTAATGCGTTTGTTTATTTAGTGGGGGTTTTGGTGGGGGTTTTTATATAGCAATTTCTGGGAGGTTCAATCCAGATGGGTCCAACATGGGGGTCACCTTGCAAGGTAGGTTCCACATGGGTTTACCCAAGCCAAATGGCCAGGGTGTGTGAAGTGGGTTAACAATATAGTATAGCTGACTTGACTGGTTAGTTGGCCTATCACTGGTTGACATTAGCCTGTAGAAAGGGCCAATAGGAAATGAGAGCTGTACTATAAATGATCTACAGTATTGGAATATCATGGGGGGTGCACTGGCTCTTGTGCTGCAGCCAATGGGATTGGTTGGCCTTTGGGGACCTTCCCCAACGTCAACTCTCGTCCTCAAACCCCTTTGACCGAGAGAATGGGGATGCACCCTGGGCAAGGCTTCTCCACTATAAAACAAATTTAAACCCAGCCTCCCCGTGGGGATACCGGGAGGTCTTTTTCGTAAAATATAGTTCCCCCACCTTCTGGAAGTTCTGTGCTTGTAACTTCCTCTAATCTGCCACTCTCTTTGACTCTGCCTTTTCCCTTTGCTTTCTATCATCTATTATCTTCTGACTTATTGGCCCATTCTCCTGCCTTTTTTTCAAAAGAATCTTCCAAATAATTGTTCTCCTTTGAGCTCCTCCGAAATCGGAATGTGTCGGCTCTACGCAGCGGGGAGACCAGTGAAAACTGAACACCGGACACATACGTACCTCACCCATTATGGCCATATGGCCTGCGAACGCCGAAGAAGAAGAAGAAGAAGAAGAAGAAAGAAGAAGAAGAAGAAGAAACCCAGCCTGTCAGAAGAGCAGCTGCCAACCTCTGCTATCTAGCAGTCATTGTCGGAAACGAGAGACAGGCAACACACACACATTGTTAATGGATTTCTAGTGACATCATACTAATCCACCATGAAAATGCTCCCAGGTGGCAGCCAACACTCGTTTGGTGGGCAAGATGGTGGGTGCCATGCTGGAGAAGTGGACACGGGTGGGTGCCCACGCCTCCTCCTTCCACCTGATCGGTGCCAGCCTGGGGGCCCACATTGCTGGATATGCTGGTTCAGAACTGCACGGTGTTGGAAGAATCACTGGTAAATACTAGTGGTTTGGGTATTAGTTTTATGGTCACAGAG
This sequence comes from Phymorhynchus buccinoides, assembly GCA_017654935.2. Classification (NCBI taxonomy): domain Eukaryota; kingdom Metazoa; phylum Mollusca; class Gastropoda; order Neogastropoda; family Raphitomidae; genus Phymorhynchus; species Phymorhynchus buccinoides. The sequence continues at coordinate 92,681,795 of CM065681.1, forward strand.
ACGAGCCTCGTCGAGTTGCTCCTACGTGGTCGGAGCGCGTCGTAGCTAGCACTGCGCCACCCCCTTTTTTGGCGTAACTGATGGGGAAGGGGGGAGTGGTAAATTTTGACCAAATAACAACTTTTTGTTGCCACTGGGTTCTTTAACGTGCGCAAAGTGAATGGGCACACGGGACCTCGGTTTTTGTTGTCTCATCCGAAAGACTTAGCGTTCAGACCATAAGGTCTGGTGGGAAGTGAGCGGAAAAACTCCGGTGCAGCCAGGAACGATCCTGGGTTTGTTGCAAATAAAGTTAACGTGTAAACTCTGAGCCACTCTACTACTAGTTGCCTTTTACAATAAGTCTGTGTCTATTTGTTAGCACGCCTATGTATTTTTCTGTTTGTGTGTATATGTATGTGCGTGTATACGAGCACGTAATGCTACGCGCGCGCGCGCGCGTGTGTGTGTGTGTGTGTGTGTGTGTGTGTGTGTGTGCGTGCGTGCGTGTGTGTGCGTGTGTGCGTGTGCGTGCGTGCGTGCGTGTGCGTGCGTGCGTGTGCATGCGTGTGTGTGCGTGCGCGCGCGTGCGTGTGTGTGTGTGTGTGTGTGTGCTTGTGCGTGCGTGTGTGCGTGCGTGCGCGCGCGCGCGCGCGCGCGCGTGTGTGTGTGTGTGTGTGTGTGTGTGTGTGAGCTGCATATAGCCTATAGTTATTGTAGCAGAGTACAAAAAAGAAAACGGAAAAAAACATTCTTATGGACAGGTTTGGATCCTGCTGGCCCCAGCTTTGAGAACACCTCGCCGGTGGTCCGTCTGGACCCCAATGACGCCCTCTTTGTGGACGTCATCCACACCAACGCCGTTCGTTTAGCAAAGATGGGTAAGGGCTTAGCTTCACCTCTCCCCCGAAGACGGTGTGTGGCGGGGTAATCAAAAACGGTCACACACGTGATGTTCTCATCTGTAGCTGATGCACTTGTACCACAGCTAGTGTTCAAGTGCTTCCGCTGTTGGGATGATCAGGCCCTGGAGTCTTTTAGCCAGAGTAAGCCAACAACAGCATCACCGCGGTTCATTTAGAGGCTATAGTTTTACGGCATGTTGATTCGTCTCTTGTTTGTTTACAAATTTACTAGAGTTGGGGGGTATTTTGGTTTGATGGTTATGGTAGGGGCCATAATGCGTCACTGAGCTCAGGAGACATAACTCGGGATCTTCTTAGTTGTGAGAGAATGGGTGAGGAGTTTGGTACACTTTTGTAGATACATATTTCAATGTATGTATTTATCTGTTGTCAGGTTATTTATGAATTTGTTTAGTTTCTTGTAGGCCTACATGAGTGTGGCGTGTCCGCAAGGAAATTATCCTTGTACGAAGACAAAATTGAACAAAGTTGAAGTTGATGTTACACACATAATAATTACATATCAGATATTGTAATGTAATTATATTGTTCTTTCTGGACTACCAGACTTCAATGAAATAAGGCAGCTTGCTTGCAACCATGTAGGGGTGTAAAACTAAAACGACCTTGATATAGCAGTACTTATAATTAGTTGTTGCAGACATAGAACGATAATAGAAAAAAACAAATATTTAGATTGTTCAAGTGGCAATGGTCTTGTGTGTGTGTGTGTGTGTGTGTGTGTGTGTGTGTGAGATATAGACAAAACCAACATATATCTAGATTGCAATGGTGTGTGTGTGTGTGTGTGTGTGTGTGTGTGTTGTGTGTGTGTGTGTGTGTGTGCAATGGTGCCTGCAGGTCTGGGGTTCATCGACCCTTGTGGCACGGTGGACTTCTATCCCAACGGAGGTCGCCACCAGCCGGGCTGTCGCCATTCCCTGCTGCTCCATCTGGCTGGAATCCTGGGCGGGAGAAGTAAGGCACAAACCTATCACAATCACACACCCCGAACACGGAGTGTGGCTGCGCACGTGGCGGGGGTAATCAAAAACGGTCACACACGCATGGGTGCAACTACACAAAATGAAAAAACCTGAAAGGCCGGGATCCAGGGGTAATGTCCCCCCCTGCAGCTGAAGCAAAAATCGATTTATGAAGGTATTTTAGTTTGCTTCTTCCACAATTTATACAAATGCTTATTTTAAAGTGTTTGAAAAATACAGTAGGCATACAAAGATCTTGTTTAACAAATTAAAAAAAAAGGAACTTCCTTTTCTAGTAAAAATTTAAAAACAGGAAATTCTTGTATACCGGGAAAAGTTTCACCCATGCACACGTAATGTTCTCATCCCTAGCTGATGCATTTGTACCATATTGTTCAAAGTGCTTCGGCTGTTGGGATGATCCCTGGAGTCTTTTAACCAGGATACGTCAACAACAACAACAGCAACGATGACAATAACAAATTAGTATCTGTTTATGATGTTAATTATGACTTTTTTTGTAGCTTTTTAAAAATATATTTCTTCTTCTTCTTCTTCGATCGTTGTTTCCTGTCAATTTTGAGCGGAGATGCGTCATGCTGCCGTTATGCGCCTAACTAAGAAATAGTTTGGCCAAGCAAGTCCAACTTCGGCTGAAGAAATTCTTTGTAAGATTGTCTGGAAAAAAGGCAGGAGAATGGACCGGTAAGGCAGAAAGATAGTAGATGACGGTAAGCAAAGGGAAAAGGCAGAGTCAACGAGAGTGACAGATTAGAGGAAGTTACAAGCGCAGAATTTTCAGAAGGTGGGGGAACTATTTATACAAAAGACCCCCCGGGAGGAAAAATATATTTAGACTAGCTCATTAGCTGGACAGGTAACTTAAAAGTATTAGAATCTTCACACCGTTGAAGGAGGGTACTATATGAAAGAAGAACATAGTTTATTTATCCCTGTGTTTCATGTATGCCAAGGACAGAGGACTGAAGAGGTCTTTAGTATTGGCCACCACTGCCCTGTCAGAGGGGATGCAAGGGATAACTAACAGTGACATAACCACAATTTACTCACAAAATACACCTGTTCCACTGCCCTGTCAGAGGGGGTGCAAGGGATAACTAACAGTGACATAACCACAATTTACTCACAAAATACACCTGTTCCACTGCCCTGTCAGAGGGGGTGCAAGGGATAACTAACAGTGACATAACCACAATTTACTCACAAAATACACCTGTTCCACTGCCCCGTCAGAGGGGGTGCAAGGGATAACTAACAGTGACATAACCACAATTTACTCACAAAATACACCTGTTCCACTGCCCTGTCAGAGGGGGTGCAAGGGATAACTAACAGTGACATAACCACAATTTACTCACAAAATACACCTGTTCCACTGCCCCGTCAGAGGGGGTGCAAGGGATAACTAACAGTGACATAACCACAATTTACACGCAAAATACATCTGTTCCACTGCCCCGTCAGAGGGGGTGCAAGGGATAACTAACAGTGACATAACCACAATTTACACGCAAAATACATCTGTTCCACTGCCCCGTCAGAGGGGGTGCAAGGGATAACTAACAGTGACATAACCACAATTTACACGCAAAATACGTCTGTTCCACTGCCCCGTCAGAGGGGGTGCAAGGGATAACTAACAGTGACATAACCACAATTTACACGCAAAATACACCTGTTCCACTGCCCCGTCAGAGGGGGTGCAAGGGATAACTAACAGTGACATAACCACAATTTACACGCAAAATACGTCTGTTCCACTGCCCCGTCAGAGGGGGTGCAAGGGATAACTAAGAGTAACAGTGACATAACCACAATTTACACGCAAAATACACCTGTTCCACTGCCCCGTCAGAGGGGGTGCAAGGGATAACTAACAGTGACATAACCACAATTTACACGCAAAATACATCTGTTCCACTGCCCCGTCAGAGGGGGTGCAAGGGATAACTAACAGTGACATAACCACAATTTACACGCAAAATACGTCTGTTCCACTGCCCCGTCAGAGGGGATGCAAGGGATAACTAACAGTGACATAACCACAATTTACTCACAAAATACACCTGTTCCACTGCCCCGTCAGAGGGGGTGCAAGGGATAACTAACAGTGACATAACCACAATTTACTCACAAAATACACCTGTTCCACTGCCCCGTCAGAGGGGGTGCAAGGAATAATTAACAGTGACATAACCACCATTTACACGCAAAATACACCTATTCCACTGCCCAGTCAGAGGGGATGCAAGGGATAACTAACAGTGACATAACCACAATTTACTCGCAAAATACACCTGTTCCACTAAAATTAACTGAATGCTGAGCGTATTCTTCAACATTGCCCACGGAGAATGCTTGACTGTGAAGAGTACATTATTTTGCTTGGGGAAGTATCGTTTCGTTTTCCGTGCTGCTTGAAAAAGACATTTTTGTTCAAATATCACGTTTTGTTTTGTTTCGTCGAAACAATAACGTCACTTTGCGCTTGTTGTGTATTTGTTTGTGCATGGGTGCAACTCCACAACATGAAAAAACCTGAAAGGTCGGGTTCTAGAGTTCTAGGGCTAAAGAATTTTGTTTTTATGAAGGTATTTTAGCTTGCTTTTCCCACAATTTATACAAATGCTTAAAAATACAGTAGACGCACAATCTTGTTTGACAAATTTGAAAAAAAGGAAATTCCTTTTCTGGTAAAATTCAAAAACAGGAAATCCTTGTATACCAGGAAAGTTACACCCATGTTTGTATGGTGTTTATTTCAGTGACATTGGAGTCTTGTTTCAGTTTTCTTAAAATTTACACCATGACTGATTTGTCCACCCAGATGTGTGGGAGGCCATGGGCTGCAGTCACCTGCGGGCAGTGGACTATTTCCTGCACTCCATCACCAGCCAGTGTCACATGACCGCCCATCCTTGTCCCTTCCGGCAGGTCATGAGACGGCGTCCTCGCTGTCCCCGCCCGCGTCACTGCCGCGGCTGTGCCGTCATGGGTTATGACGTAGGCCTGAATGCCAGCGGCGTGTTTATGGTCCACACCCGCGCAGAGCCTCCCTACTGTGGCGCTTAGCTTGAAATCCGTGTTAGGATTATTTCGTAGCTTAGATCTGCATGCGTGTCTCTCTTAATATGTATAAAAAGGAATAACGACAAAACCTGTGATGTCTTTGTTAAAAACTTGTATTGGCTCATTCGCATCGCAACGATTTTGAATGATTAAAAAACCCTCACAAATCACTCGAACCATACACACAAACAAAACATACATAAACAAAAGGAGAAATAAAAGATTATTACAGGTTTTTACTTCAGGTTTAGACAGGGAAGTGGTAGACCAGACTTTTTAATATATAGACTTTATATAGATAAACTCTACGCCGATTGGTTCCCCCACAACAAACCACTACAAAAGCAAAGTCAGAGGCAAAATTGTGGTCTAAGGGAGTGAAGAGTTTAGAAGTGACCAAGGTATGGTGTACACACAGATTTACTTCCCTTGAAGCAAATGCATCAAATTGACAGCTATCTATTAATTCCGGACATATATGGCCGGAACGACTTGAATGAGTTAAAACCTTTTGGCAGACACATTTTCGCTGTTTCCACAGCTTTCATATGTATGTACAGTGGAATCCGTTTAATTGGCCATCGGATAATCGGCCAAAGCCGCTTAATTGGCCAATTTCCTATGGAACGGAATTTTTTCTTCTTAAGCATGTGTTATTTTGTTCGTTTTTACGGCCAAAGCTGAAATCTTCAATTTCGCTTTATTGGTCACTTTTTATCTCTAATTTTTCCTCTTTACCCCCTTTTGAGAGGGAGAACAACAGAGGCAGACAAACTGACAACACACTTTTGACGTTTACATGGTTGAGTGTGAAGTTGGAAGGTGAGCTGTTGTCAATTGAAAGACCCTGCATGGTGTTAAAATCACTCAGGAAAACAAAATCATTGTCTTTTACTCGTGCTTCTGTCAAGTTGTAGGATTAATAAACACACACACATCACAAAAAGGGAAAGAATTTGAATTTGAACTGCAACATTTAATTTTGACGTCATTGCGTTTGACTTGCATAATTGCAATATCTCGATGTTCGTTTCATCGGCCGATTCGCTTTATCGGCCATATTTTTCCTGGCCCCAAAAGTGGCCGATTAAGCGGATTCCACTGTATACAATTTTCAGGCTTTCAGGCTTTAATATGTATCACTTAATATGTATCTATACAATTTTCATGCTTTAATATGCATCACTTTACCCTTTCAACGCTAGCCATTCCTCAGCCAAAAAATTACCATTAAACTTACCTGGGTAGAGAAAAGATTTTGTCTGCAATACTAAGGGTTTTAATATGCATCTATACAATTTTCATGCTTTAATATGTATCACTTAATATGTATCTATACAATTTTCATGCTTTAATATGTATCACTTAATATGTATCTATACAATTTTCACTGTTTTGTGTGTGCACAAATCAGCCTTGATGCTAGGGAATAACACATATTTAACCTTTTCTCTGTACTGTGAAATTATTGTGGTAAACATTTCAAAAACAAGTTTGTCACAGATTGAAAATACCTTGCAAAAAGGTTAGCATGAGTTTACATTTCTCTTTTTTTCCATTTTAAACATGACTTTTTACAATTCATTGAATCCACCTCCAAAATTGGAATGCGTCAGCTGTATGCATCATCAGTGAGATCAGTTAAAACCTTACCCATTATGGCCTTATGGCCGGGAACGCAGAAGATACACATCAATTTGTTTGCCAATGTTTTTTTGTTTGCTTACAAAATCTTCTGTATGAGTGTAATGGTTCTGTTGTACATTTTAATGTGGACATTTATTGTTTCTCTTGGAATAAATGTACAGTTAATTTGCGCGTCATAAATTCTTTGATTAATTATTAATTAGTGGTTCTTTTTTTTTTTATTGCCACAGATTCATATTTTTAACCTGTAGTTTGTTTTACACGTGTCATAAATTAAGGACAAAAAGGCTGCACTTAAATAAAAACAAAAACACAAAACACTGTGTTGCAATGTGTAAAAATGTTTATTAAGCAATAAATATTTGGAATGTATGAACAGAACAACATTTACAAATGCAAGATAAATAACAGAAACATCATAAAAATATAAAAGCACAATTATAGATTTTGAAGCACAACACACATTTGCAATAAAAGGCACAGAAAAAGAAGTTTTAGATCTTGTAATTCAACACATACTGACCAAAAAATATATTGCCATATAAAAATCTTAGATCTTGAAGTTCAACATAAATTTACAAGAAAAGGTATAAATGTTTAACATTACAATCTTCAGATCTTGCAATCAAACACACTGACAAGACAAAATATTGCCAAGCGCAATTTTGATTTTGAAATTAAAGTAAACACATATTGATAACGAAAAGTCAAATATGTATGGTCACATGAGAATATACAAAGAGCTGCCAACTTATGTTTTTTATCCTTTATTTATTTAGGAAACTTATATAGCGCATTACATTAAAGCTCAATGCGCTTTTAATGATTTGTATTGGAAAAAGTCAACATCTTTGGCACCAGAAACAAATTCTGTCAGAATTCTTAATCCTCTGAAATTTGCAAATCCTCTGACAATTGTGATGCCAGTTTTAGTCTGCAGTCATCACAGAATCACAAAAGTGCTCATCAGTTTATGCGGGCAACAGAAAGTAAAATCAGAAAGAAAACCCCCCAACAGTACTGAGGAAAAGGACAGGGTACCTTTTGAGATCTGGAAGTATTTTATACTGATTCTGAAGTGTTGGCAGCTCTTTACTATTTATGTAAGAATACTAGTACAAATAACCACAAGAAACATGATTCATAGAAACTCTCAGCTTCTTCGATCACTCAGACACTTTCCTGGCAATTATGAGCGCAGATGCATCATGATGCTGTTATGCGCCTAACTAAGAAACAGTTAGGCCTAGCATGTCTGTCTATGGCTGGAGAAAGTTTTTGTAATAGTTTCTTGAAAAAAATGCAGGAGAATGGACCAGTAAGGCATAAATATAGTATATGACATTAAGCATAGGGAAAAGGCAGAGTCAAAGAGCATGACGGATTAGAGTAAGTTACAAGCACAGAAGTTCGAGAAGGTGGGGGAACTATTTGTACAAAAGACCCCACAGGGGGATTAATAGAAACGAAGCTAACACATACATGTATATGCAGCACCTTGACCATGACCCAATGCAAAGCTTGAATTAATCAATATGCTTTACACACACTCTCTCTCTCTCTCTAACACACACACACACACACACACACACAAGAAACAGGATTACATAAATTGCAAACATATTAAGGCATTGCCATTCTTGGTACACTTCTGCAATGATCGCGTTAACTGGCAATTATCAGTAACATTCATGGGTGCAACTACACAAAATAAAAAACCCTGAAAGGCCGGGATCCAGGGGTAATGTCCCCCTGCAGCTGAAGCAAAAATTGATTTATGAAGGTATTTTAGTTTGCTTTTTCCACAATTTACACAAATGCTTATTTTAAAGTGTTTGAAAAATACAGTAGACACACAAAGATCTTGTTTGACAAATATACAAAAAAAGGAACATCCTTTTCTGGTAAAATTCAAAAACAGGAAATCCTTGTATACCAGGAAGTTGCACCCATGCCAAACCAAAACACTGAACAATATGTGACCTGTCAATCCCCAGAACTGATGATGCTTAGTAACACTGATAAATGGTTTTGACAGAGCGTCTGATAGCGTGAGTTTCTGTGGTTTTCACTGGTTTTTGTTTCACTGGGACTGGCTTCGACACAGATTTTTGTTTTTAGAATTATAGCTGATGGGACTGGTCTTCAACATCCCTAGTGCCATCACTGCAAGTTCTGTACCTGTTGAATCTGAAGCTTCAATTAAAGGAAACCCACAAATAATAGCTTTGAATCAATGACAACAAAAGGTCTCTAATCCAAAGATTAGTGAATACATAATGGTATGGGCTTAACCCCTTGACTGCCAGAGAAAATTAAAGAAAAAATCATTGGGCAAATCATGACATGAAAAAGACAACTGATAGAGCCAATCTGGCAAATTGATCTGGGGATATAGATCTCTTGATTATGTTAGAGCAAAAGCCAGCATATCAGGGTTATTCCTCTTTATCTGATTACATCATCAGTGATGTCATCAATTCAGTACGTAATATGTTGGTGGCAGTCAAGGGGTTAAATGACAGTAAGTACAGCTAAAATTCAGCTAGGTCATCCAGATTTGACTGAAGTATAACGGCACACAAACTGCTGGGGGTTTTCCCCAGCTAATTCATTAAATTGTAACACATAAAAGACACCTCTGATATGTTCAAACGGCTAACGGAAATAATTTTGACAGATAAAAACATTCTGACTACCAGAGATTTCTTTTCCTTTGTTCCTGTGTTCCCACGTCATAAGGCCATAATGGGCAATGTACGTATGTCTCCGGTTTTCAGTTTTCACTGGTCTCCCCGCTGCATACAGCCGACACATTCCGATTTCGGAGGAGCTCAAAGGAGAAAACTAATTGGAAGATTTTTTTTTTAAAAGGCAGGAGAATGGGCCAGTAAGTCAGAAAGATAGTAGATGATAGAAAGCAAAGGGAAAAGGCAGATCAAATAGACTAATTTGGGGGAACTTTGTATGAAAGACTCCCCGGTATCCCCACAGGGAGAGACTCGTGGAGGGGGCAGGGTTGTCCAGCTCCCCGTATGCATGGAGGCACGAGGCATCCACCCACTGCCCTGCATTGGTTTTAAATCTAGTGCGCGCACACACACTCATACTCTTATACATAAGCATGCATGCACATAAAAACATCCACACAATATATACAAAAATATGCACCAACAACCTTACAGAGTGATATTGTGGCAACATTCAATTTATAATGGAACAACCACACAAACGAAAACAAACACCCAGTGTATAATATCAATTCACTACTTTAAATAACAATGAAAACATATTTAAATCGCAAAACTCTGGAAAACTTGTTAACTTCAATTAAACAATTAACAATTTATCAAAATAACAATTAACAAATAAGTAAATTAACCCCATTGCTTGATTGTGAAATGTTGCACACAATACATTTTCTGAAAAAAAGGCACAACTAGAATAACTTATTATGAGCTGACATCAAAATGATGGAAATAGAGAGGAACACCATTTATTACTGGGCAGTACACTGCCAGCAAACGATAAAACCCTTTTCACAAAAAATCAACGCCTTCATCTCTTCCAAAAATGTGGTAAAAACCTTGTGCACCAAAATGGACACAAGTCAATCAGAGAGAGAAAAAAAAGCCAAAATTAAAGCATTGAAAAGCATGCAAAGGAGCTAATTTACAAAGAAACTAGGTTCATGATTTTTGTAAACAACTGGGTATTATGAAAGTATCACAAAAACTGAAACCATCAGTGTTTTTCAGATGGTAAAGATCACAAACTTTGCTTAACTCACTCGGGACGAATGAACCGGATCTGGCTCATGGCTCACACAACCGTTTAGGACGAATGGCCCGGCTCATAAGAGTTTTCAAGAGGTTTTGATTTATGGCGTGTAACCAGCTTTCCAGTGCGACGTCATAACCTGCTTTCAGTTTGCTTTGACCTTGCCTCTCTTGAAATCAACCAATGATTGCATAGTTTACATTCAGCTTTGGTTGTAGAGGGGGGTCAAAGATTGGAATGTTAAATTTTCTTTCTTTCTATGTGTTAACTGTTTTCGTCAATAGGAGACATACGACGAAGGCATGGAATCTAATATTTTACGATTGCTTAGTGCATGGTGTTGCTAATCGCTTTGGAAAATATTGATGCCTAACTCTTCATAACTAGGTTTTGGTGATTGTTTGATGAACCTAGTCAAATGCCCGGTCCCCACAGAACAAGGGGAAATAATTCAGCCAGTCCCAAGTGAGTAAAAAAAAATCCATACAAACTGACATGCCATTGGCTGTCAGGAGAACTAGAAAAACATCTGGTTCAAAGCAGGTACATTGGAATTTGCACACATGGAATATGCAAAGATTTTATCACTATGTATCGTATTTTTCAGACTATAAGGCGATATTTTTTAAAATCCAATTTAGACCTATGCGCCTAATAAACGAGGGCGCCCTATAAGTGAACAAAATCGTGAGAAGAGAGGCAATGATTGCCGTGCTCAGTACAGTCTACTGTGAGTCACAACATCGAAAGTGGCAACGAGTCGCCGATACGACGAATACTCACGTTAAAATACTTCAAAATCCCTGTTATCGTCCGAGATAGCGTCCAACAGATGCCACAACCCTTCATTGGATGTAAAAAGCATCGTTGTAGAGCTTAAAACGCCATAATTCTAACAGTTTTCGCAAAGAATGGGCCAAATAAACAACCGGAAGTCGCAAAAACGGAATTTTCGATTATTTGAGAAGGGAGCCAACTCTCGTTTACGACAACAAAAATGGCGATCGGTAATCGTTTACAGGACGTGTACGGGCTTCAAACCTCGACTTTCTGTTGCAAGGTGTGTATCGCCTTATAAACGAGGGTGCCCTTCACTTGGATTTTGTCAGATTTTTTTTTTAAATTGCCCTATTCGCCTTATACACAGCAGCGCCTAATGAGCCGAAAAATACGGTAACCTGTATTTTTCACTTGTACTACTAAAAATAAAAAGACTCCCGGAAAAAGGCACTCACCGAAACACTGGGGACAACCACGCCTTGAATTGTTGGTTTGATGCGTAAATTAATGTCGTACCTGTATTTCTCATATATTTGGTCCCCCGTCCATAGTGCCTAATCCTCTTGCATTTACATTTGTTACAGAAAAAACTTCTTATAGAGTTCACATTCTTTCACACATTTTCAGGAAAATCTGTCTTTTGAAGCACACAGAGCGCCATACAGTTACTATCACATCATTGCAAGTGAGAAGCTTCTTCATAGTGTGTGTATAACAAGCCAGAACTTAGTGCGTGATGAAAATGCTATCAGACGGGGTCTCAGAGTGGGGGCAAGCTACTGGGCGGTTTGAATACACAGAGGCAACTTCTGGCTGGGCAGCTTGGGCCGGAAGAAATGCAAGAGAGTTAAAATCTAAATCAAACGGTTACGAGTGCTGGAGTCGATGCTGTTCATGCTGGCATCAAACATGGCTGGTTCGTCCTCGTCTTGCCGATGGAGCAGCTGATTGGAGGCCCCACTTCTGCTACTGGTGGTGTCTTGCGCAGAGATGGACAGGGCTGGAGTGCTGTTAGCGCCTGAAAAATAGCATACAGTCGTGTTTTATCAATCAACCAACCAAATTGACTTTGTCCTTTACAAAGGATAATTAATTGTCTTGCGGTCAAAATACACACATACACAAAAACAACACAAATTCTGACATTAAAATCTACATATATAATTGTTGTTTTTTTACAAGAGTGTACCCTATCTAAGATCGCTCTCTTCGACTGCTGTGCCCCCTCTTACATACTACCCCTCAGTCATAACATTCCTGGCAATGAAACATCATACTGTACATCCTAACACAACAACAGATAATCCCCCCCCCCCTCCCCTTCTGTTTCCCCCTTACTCCAACCTTCAGTTCCCCACTTAATTTCTCAAACAGAATAATTAGCAATGAAACGACTTTTGCAGAATCAAAGACATAATATATACCAGTACACCGAACCTCTCTCTCACGCTCACACACTTTCAGTACATGAATTTTACTCATAACGTTTGTGGTAGGAAACACACAGAAAAGTATTATTGGGCAAGAAAAGAAAATGACCTAGCCAAATCACACTTAACATTACTTTTAAAGCTGATCGTGGCTGTCAGGTGTGAGTGCGAGAGCACCCTTTGGATTATGATGGGAGGAGGACCATTTGTGAATGAATTGCTTTTTGTGAGATTGAATCATAGCCAGTGTGGCAATGTCTTTAGTGTGACTTGTACTTGCCATGCAATAATATCTTTGATTGGTAGGTTTTGTAACTTGTGAGCGCATTGGATAATCCAGCGTGTATTGTTTGGAGGTGAACACTTTTTAGAAATCATTGAAGTTTGACAGTGAGCTTTTAACTTCACTTTCCGTACTGAGGTTGACCCAATAAGATCTTCTTCTTTTTTGTTCCTGGTGATGTGGGTTTTTTGGTGAGTGAAAGATTTTAGGAATTAGTTTGTAGGTTTGTGATAGGACAGTTGATAGACAATCTTTCACATCTTTATTTTTTTTGTTTAGGAATTCAGAAGTTTGGGATTAAATAATGTTAAGAGGCTAGGCCTCCTTTTTATTTTAATAATTTTAGGGTCAACCCAGTCGGGAGTCATAGATAGATTAAATTTATTCTCACCATGTAAAGTTCGCTCACCAGTCATTGAATTTGTGTTTATTCTTTTTTTTGTGTGAGTAACTTGGAAGAGGAGCTAAAGGCATAGAGGAAAAGAGAAAATAATGAGACTAGCTACTTGGTCTTCTTTTTGTGGCTGAAAGAATTTCGTGATGTTTTGGGTGCATCTACAAGATGATGTTGGAGGATTCAGGGTGAGTCATATGTAGTCCAGTGGAAATGGACTATTATGTAATTGTTGGCCTAAAGATAAATTGAAAGTGGATTTGATTGTAACTAAAGGATTTGACCCTGACCTATGACAGGCTTTGATTATGATTGGATTTTGGTGTTGTTTGGCTGTTGAGCCTACATTGCATTTGGTATGGCCCTGTTTCTTCTTGCGCATGCTCTTGTATGCATTTGCGCTATTGGTATAATAAATGAGTAATTATCTCGAATGGTTCGAGAATTTATTTTGGCGACCAGCAACCTTGAGTCCCGTGTATAATTGAGTGGAGTTAGATTGCGTGAGTATCTGTTGTACCCGGAGTGACTGCGTGTGATTCGTAACGCATCCTGCAGTATGACAGTGGCCCAACAAACTCACAAAAACTGGCAAAAGCACAACCTTATTGGTCATGGTACCAAGATGGTACTGTTATCCAAGCAACATTTTAGTAATGAACATGAACATGAAAAACATATTAGTGAAAAAAAAAGGTTTAAAGTTTCTATTTTACTTTCTGTCTTCAGGTTAGTCCAAATCAAAACACTAGAGCGTGAAACCAACGAGCGGTGTGGCAGCATTTTTCGTCTCCAGTGACCTTGACCATTGACCAATGGCTTTCATCTTCGAACTTGGCCTAGATATCGCAACTGCCTATCCGCATGCAAAAGTTGAGGGTCCTAGGCCCCACCGTTCAAACGTTATCGTGATTACAAAGATAGTCAGACAGATAGATAGTCAGTCACTGAGTCAGTCAGGAACACACAGCCAGCTATGCAAACATTAACCAGCTTTTGCTTTGCTGCTAGTTACCCTATATTTCGGACTATAAGGATATTTTGTTCCCCAGATTCAGACCCCTGCACCTTATATGACAAATACAATAGTAAAACAAATATAAAAACAAAGTCTGAAATTTGGGTAAAATTTGGGGTGTGCGCCTTATAGTCTGACAAATACGGTAATTAATAAAAACAAAAAAAACAAAGCTGCAATCTAATGCATCATGCAATTTAATCTTTTAATCTATTTATGGGAAGCACAACGCTCACAACAACATAAAAGCAAAATGTGCATACTGTCGTACACTGATCATTGTCCAACAACAATACAACAAAGGCATAACAGTGGTGAAGCGATCCTGGTCAATGTTTTCTCTGCTGTCCGTCTGTCTGTTTGTTTCTATGTGGCTGTGTGAACGGGATAGCGTTTGAACGGAGGGACCTAGGAGGCCCAACTTCAGCATGTGAATAGGTAGCTACAGTATCTAGGCCAAGTTCCAAAATGCAAGTCATTGGTCAAAGTCAACGTCACTGGAGCCGAAAATGCTGGTTGATCTAGCGCTTTCATGCTCTAGTCTTTACAGACACACTGACACACCACGATTAAGTCCCTTGTTTTTTTCTGGGTAGCTGTGACCCACATACAAATGTCCCCAACTTCAAACTGAGGCTGCTTTTTAAAATGATGTTTTGTTTTCATTTTGGGGACATTTGCATGAGAGTCACACCTGGTCAAAACAAGATTTCTTACCAGCTATAAGAGGGAAAACCCGTGAAACCTGTGATTTTGACACGTGACCTGGTGGGTCTTTAAGAATCTTCTCATTATTTCTGAGCACAAAAAAGACTCAACTTCTGTTGAACAAATGGCCTTGTGGAGTGGTGTGTGTGTGTGTGTGTGTGTGTGCTTACGTACACATGTATGCGTATGCTCAGGTGTCTGTAGTGTGGGCGTGAGTGAGTGGGTGGGTGAGTATGTGTGGAGGGATGTTTTGTCAGATAGTTTCCGATTTCATGTAATATGTACACATGTGTGCACGATTCTTTCTTGTACATGTTATTTTATGAAAGCTATATCCATGTTACATCTTTTATTAACTATATGTAAAGAAATGACGAATCTGGAATTTTAATATTTTACTTTGTTGGGAGTTATGTTTGTATTATAAACATTAAACGAGTAATTTCTTTAACTGTTCATCATGGTGTGAGTGCATGTACGTGTATGCGTTTGAGTGCATGTGTGCTGAAGGGCGTGTGCCTGCTGCCTGCTAGTGTGCGTTCGTGTGTGTGTGTATGTGTGTGTGTGTTTGCGTGTGCATGTTTGCGTGTGTGTGTGTGTGTGTGTGTGTGTGTGTGTGTGTGTGTGTGTGTGTGTGTGTGTTGAGTGCATGTCGACTGTGCGGGCGCGGTTTTTGCGTCAATGTTTTACTATTTAACTTTGATCAGATTTATTGGTCTTTTATGTGCTGCCACAACATTCCTTTCCTTTCGGGGACAAATAAAATATTGTGCTTGTGATTCATAGGGTCCTTCCACGCATAACAACCAGAGCCAGAGTACTCCAAAAGCAAAATTAGTACGAAAATACCAACCAAAAGAACACGCAGAACTTGTTCAATTTGCATACCTGTTCCGTTTTCCCTTACACACACTTCCCAAGCAAACCACTTCAAAGTCATCCTGCGTCTCCGCGGCTTGGCATTTCCAAATCCACACTGAGTATAATTGTTTAATTTCGTTATTCAATACCACAAAAGGAGAACCCATTTAAGCCAACCCTCGTAAAGGCACTGCGGCATTCAAGTTTTATTCAGATTTTTAAACATTTGTTTGTTTACAACCATACCATCAAGAAAGGTTCTATGGGGTTTTGCACAGTATTGAAAAAAACCCAACAAACCCACACATGCATATTTTAGACTTAATATACAGTGCAAAGATTTCATAGTTTTTGTGGTTTTTTCTGGATAAAAATGCATGAACACACACACACACACTCAAAAATAATACTTTTCTTGATTTTCTTTTCCATAGTTAACAACAAACACCCAACTTTCACGACTACATAGAAGAACTGTTAAAAAAATACCTGTTTATACAGTGGAACCTCCCTGTGAAGACCTTGAAATCTCAGCAAAAAAAATCTTAATAGGGAGGGTTCTGACTTATTAGGGAGGGGTCTGACTTAATAGGGAGGGGTCTGACTTAATAGGGAGGGGTCTGACTTAATAGGGAGGGGTCTGACTTAATAGGGAGGGGTCTGACTTAATAGGGAGGGGTCTGACTTAATAGGGAGGGGTCTGACTTAATAGGGAGGGGTCTGACTTAATAGGGAGGGGTCTGACTTAATAGGGAGGGGTCTTAATAGGGAGGGGTCTGACTTAATAGGGAGGGGTCTGACTTAATAGGGAGGGGTCTGACTTAATAGGGACTTAATAGGGAGGGGTCTGACTTAATAGGGAGGGGTCTGACTTAATAGGGAGGGGTCTGACTTAATAGGGAGGGGTCTGACTTAATAGGGAGGGGTCTGACTTAATAGGGAGGGGTCTGACTTAATAGGGAGGGGTCTGACTTAATAGGGAGGGGTCTGACTTATTAGGGAGGGGTCTGACTTAATAGGGAGGGGTCTGACTTAATAGGGAGGGGTGACTTAATAGGGAGGGGTCTTAATAGGGAGGGGTCTTAATAGGGAGGGGTCTTAATAGGGAGGGGTCTTAATAGGGAGGGGTCTGACTTAATAGGGAGGGGTCTGACTTAATAGGGAGGGGTCTGACTTATTAGGGAGGGGTCTGACTTAATAGGGAGGGGTCTGACTTAATAGGGAGGGGTCTGACTTAATAGGGAGGGGTCTGACTTAATAGGGAGGGGTCTGACTTAATAGGGAGGGGTCTGACTTAATAGGGAGGGGTCTGACTTAATAGGGAGGGGTCTGACTTATTAGGGAGGGGTCTGACTTATTAGGGAGGGGTCTGACTTAATAGGGAGGGGTCTTATTAGGGAGGGGTCTTAATAGGGAGGGGTCTGACTTAATAGGGAGGGTCTTAATAGGGAGGGGTCTGACTTACTAGGGAGGGGTCTTAATAGGGAGGACACTAATAGGGAGGGGTCTTAATAGGGAGGGGTCTTAATAGGGAGGGGTCTGACTTAATAGGGAGGGGTCTTAATAGGGAGGGGTCTTATAGGGGGTCTTAATAGGGAGGTGGACACTCAGTAGTCCGGAAATGAAGGGGAAAAAAATCAGTGAAAATGTCTGGGGTCACGTCTTAGGAGTCCTTATAGGGAAGGTCTATAAGGGAAGGTCTTAATAGGGAAGGTCCTACTAGGGAGGTTCCACTGTATCCCCAAATCCCAGATTGTAGCCCGGCTGTGTAAAGAACTTTTTTAATTTTATAAACAATCAAGAATACTCAAGTTTGTTCATTTGCCGATCGATTGATCACAATTTCATCAAAAATGAGTCAATTCTCAGTTGATTAAATTCTGGTTTAAATGGACAACCCTCCTTTTTAGAAATTCAAGACCGATAATTTTCATATTGCAGTCTTTCAATACCGCGTGTGACCGCCATTAGTGTTAATGGAGTCGAGGCAGCGTTGTCTCATAGACTGCTGTAAAGAACTTTGGTATTTGGTATATCTGGTGAAATTCAAAAACCTCCTATCTCAATTTTGGTAGTTTTGAGAAAAATGAAAAAAAACTAACCGCGTTTACCACAATTGATTAACTATGATGAATATTTTGTTTAAGACATTGCAAGTTTAGTCCTGCATTTTGCTAAAATTATTATTATTTTTTTAATACTTGAAAAGAACGAATATACGAGGTTTTTGTCCTTAACTAGATCTGAATTTGGACAACCTCATTTACTCCAGATAGAAAGTCGTTAGAGATATGAGCTTTTGGTGGAAGGTGGCGGGAAAAATGACAGAGCTGACTATGTATCTAACTAAAAAAAATCAAGATACAAGGTTTTTGAATTTCACTGACGATATTCTAGTCACAGAGACTTTTCTCTTTGAAATTCGGGCTGCTCTCCCCGGAAGCGCAGCGCAGTGTCTACCCAATTTATTAAAATACTTTAGGATGTGGGGGCAGACTTAGGAAACCTAGCTATCAATTTGGTCATACCAGGCAGCGGGATTTCTCCCTGCTCTTACCGACTTTTAACTGCCGTGAGATTTTTACGTGCGTAAAGCGCAACAGGTCAGACTGGCTTTAAGTCCCCATTCGAAGGACTCGACGTACAGTTCGATTTTTTCGTCAAACTAGAAAGAAAGGGCGAGGGCAGGGATTCGAACCCGGGTCACTCACGCTACAGTCACGCATAGTAAATTGGCAGGCGAACATCTTGTAACTTAGGCCGTGTACACATACATGCGGATGTTCTACGCGGAAACCCATGCGCAATCAGTAAATAAGTAAAAGAAAGAAGAAACTAAATAAACGACGTGTCCGTATTCCCCTAATCCATATATTTTTTCCCCTTCTGTCTTTTACTTATTGATTATTTCCGCGTGGAAAATCCGGATGTAGCTGTGTACCAGGCCTTAACCTCTCTGCCAGCTTCCTTACCCTTTGTCTTCCTAGCGGGCGGCATGAGGAAGCAGGGGCAGAGCATGAGGGCCACATGCCAGAAGCTGTGGCTGTACTGGTAGGCCGACTGGCGGCCCATCAGGCCGTAGTTCACGCTGATGCCCAGCACGGCCAGACACACACCCGGCATCAGGAACAGCAGGTAGCGCCGTCTGGAGGGGAACAGCCGCTTCCTGATCCACATGACCCTAGCCTGTGAGCACACAAAAAGAACAACCATGTTGTAGAAACACCAGCCATAGAAAGGCATGTCACCATTGTCACCTTCACTGCCGGAGGAAACAGAGAAGTGACCAGGTTTTTGTTTGCTTTTTTTACTAATAAGGCAATATGTGTGGTGTAGAGTGGCACAGTGGTAGCGCGTTCGCTTCGTGTCAAGTAAACCCGAGTTCGAACCTGGGTACAGGGGGATTTTTTCCTCTCATTCTGCACTAGGCCTTAACGGTCTGAACGTGGAGTCTTTCGGATGAGACGATAAACCGAGGTCCCGTGTGCCCATGCACTTAGCACACGTTAAACCCAGTGGCAACGAAAAAGTTGTGATTTGGTCCCCCCCCCCCCCCCCCCTCATCAGTGACAAAAATCGCATGCAAAAAAAAAAAAAAAAAAAAAGGGGTGGCGTGCCTCTGGCTGCGACGCGCTCTCCAGGTGGGAGCAACTCGAATTTCACAGAAACGCCTTATAACAAGGTGTGCCTTATAGTCCAAAAAAGACGGTGTTGATTTTCTTACAATAAAATGTTAAGAGACTCAATCTGAGAAAATGGTCTAAAATAAAGTTCAATGTTGTCATCACACCATTTTAGATCATGCAAAACTTTGGACGCTTGCTGTTTTTGTCAGTTGGACAACTGTTTTAGCTGGTCAAAGGTTTTTAAAATAAACCGAAAATTTGCTGTCTTAACCACGGTGTTGTTGTTCTCATTTATTCAAGTCTCAAACAAAAGTTTGTAATATTTGTCCTTTGCCCCAACATAGATCGGGCAATGGAGTCTAAGTTTGTTGCAGCGTTTTTTTAGTGTTTTTTCTCTCTGTCTGGGTCTGTCCCAAGGATATCTCCCTAACAGCTTGTTTCTTATTTTATTATTTTTAGATAAAAGTCCAAAAATGAAAAACATATCCCATGGTATAATCTTGAACCAGACTATCAGGCAATGACTTGCAACATGGTCATTCATCTGACTGCACAAGAGCTAGCACTCACCCAAAATGCATTGTGTTTTTTGTTTTGTTTTTATTACAAAAAGTGAAACTTCTACCACCACAAATAAATCCTTCATTAGTTATGATAAATTCTCTATTTTCAAACCCTAAAACAAATTTAGATGCCTGAACAATATAAACCAAATATAAATACACCTGCTCCATAGACGATGTTCGGAAACAAAACAGGGGAGAGCACTTCGTGAAAATTAGAGTTGTTTACCTCCATTACTCGGTCAAACGCCATAGCAACAACGCAACAATGGCGTCGAAGCTTGATACCGCAGGATGCCAGTCAGCGACATTTTTTTAGAAAAATGAGGGGTGGACGGTTGCCACAAACTGATATAACTTGCAAACTGTGACGTAAGAATATAAATTACATCAATTTTAGAATGACGCACCGTGTTCTACATGCTGTGTGTCTCCTCAAACACATGAGGCGAGGGCTGGGGATCTACCTGAAGGTAAAGTAACTTCCCCTGATTGACCGATTGAATTAGGCGAGATCACTCCCATACACCATGAAATTACTCCCCTTAATTATTTCCGAACAATTCCTATTAACCCTTTCACCGCCAGTCATATTTCAGCCCAAACTTTCCATTAAGTTTACCTGGTTAGAGAACAAAATCCATCTGCAGTATTGGGGATTCTTCTGTGACAGATATAAAATAAGATCTATCCTTACTTCCCAAAACTAAGACAATAGGGTCTTTGGATAATAGACCTCAATTTGATGCCTTTTAGTGACATAGGTGTTATAATCAATGTGGTGCTAAAATGCGACATTGGCGTGAAAGGGTTAAAACGAACCAAAAACGAAATCCATCCCTCACCCAGCTGGCAATCAAGACCACGCCGGCACAAATGAGCGGCAGGACGTGAGCCAGGTTGCTATGGCGATTGCTGTTGAGGGTGGGTGCCATGACAAGGACGCCCACCATCAACAGGAAGCTGCGACAGCCGTCGGGAATGGTGGCCATTTGCAGCAGCACCGAGTAGAAGGACAGCACCGACCCCAGGAAGTCGCAGAACGCCAGCGTGCCGTAGTCCATGATGCATAGCTGGAAAACATGGCTCGCGTCGCAGGCGTGGTAAAACTGAAACAAACGAACACAACAAACTGTACGACATCACCGACCCAGGAAGTCAGCGTGCCGTAGTCCATGATGCATAGCTGGAAAACATGGCATGCGTCGCAGGCGTGGTAAAACTGAAACAAACGAACAAAACAAACTGAACGACATCACCGACCCAGGAAGTCAGGGTGAAAGTAAAGTCATTGATCTCATAGCTGGAAAACATGGCATGCGTTCAGGCGTGGTTCTCTGAAACAAACGAACACAACAAACTGAAGTGGTGACCAGGCATTAAAAATAACTTCCATGATGCATAGCTGTGTATACAGGATGGGTCGGGGTGGTGGTAAAACTTGCACGATCCATCATCTTGTTTTAATCTGCCATCAATGTGTAGTCTGTGTATAGTAGTCCATGATGCATAGTGGAAAACATGGCATGCGTCGCAGGCGTGGTAAAACTGAAACAAACGAACAAAACAAACTGAACGACATCAACCCAGGCCATCAGTGTGTGTCTGTGCATATACAGGCATGGGTCGCAGGGTGGTAAAACTGAGAATTGAACAAAACAAACTGATCATCTTGTTTTAATCTGCCATCAGTGTGTGTCTGTCTATACAGGAAAACATGGGTGCGGGGTGGTGGTAGAATTGCACATCGATCATCTTGTTTTAATCTGCCATCAGTGGGTGTGTCTGTCTATACAGGATGGGTGGGGGTGGTGTTCTAGAATTGCACATCCATCATCTTGTTTTAATCTGCCATCAGTGTGTGTCTGTGTATACAGGATGGGTGGGGGTGGTGTTAGAATTGCACATCCATCATCTTGTTTTAATCTGCCATCAGTGTGTGTCTGTCTATGTGGGTATACAGGATGGGTGGGGGTGGTGCTAGAATTGCACATCCATCATCTTGTTTTAATCTGCCATCAGTGTGTGTCTGTGTATACAGGATGGGTGGGGGTGGTGTTAGAATTGCACATCCATCATCTTGTTTTAATCTGCCATCAGTGTGTGTCTGTCTATACAGGATGGGTGGGGGTGGTGCTAGAATTGCACATCCATCATCTTGTTTTAATCTGCCATCAGTGTGTGTCTCTGTATACAGGATGGGTGGGGGTGGTGTTAGAATTGCACATCCATCATCTTGTTTTAATCTGCCATCAGTGTGTCTCTGTATGCAGGATGGGTGGGGGTGGTGCTAGAATTGCACATCCATCATCTTGTTTTAAACTGCCATCAGTGTGTGTCTGTGTATACAGGATGGGTGGGGGTGGTGCTAGAATTGCACATCCATCATCTTGTTTTAAACTGCCATCAGTTTTGGCAAAAATGTTGCTGTTTTTTATAAGACTGAGGCTCCGGATGACAAGATGGCCGATCCTGAAGACTCTTTATCAGTTTTTTCAATCCTGATTTCAGGAGCGTGCCTGAACTACTTTCACCCATGCCAGTCGCAGAACGCCTGCCATAGTCCATGATGCAAAAATGATGGAAAGTAAAGCCCATGTCACAAACATGGTAATAAAATGTAAAAAAAATAATATTCTACCAAGTGAGAATTTCATCCAATGAAATCAAGCAGCAGGTACTTAAAAATTGAAAGGGTAGGAAGAGGTACCTGAGAAGGGCAGACACAATGTTTCGAATCATAGAATGTTCATCGGGTGTGGAGATGGCTGACTTGATGGCAGTATTGGTGGTACAGGTGAGCGCAGTCATCACCACACTCGATGAAGATTCTATGAATCAAAACTGTGTCTCTGCCCTTCTCAGGTACTTCTTCCTACTCCTTCTAATTTTTACGTTTTTTGTGAAAGGCACAGCAGTCAGTGTTTATTTTTCTTGCAAGCAGCAAGTAGCTCCTAACCTGGCTGGTAATAAATCATCCATCATAGCACCTTTTGTTTCATCAAATTTGGGTTAACCCTTTCACCACCAATGTTGCATGTATGCACCACAGTGGTTTAACACCCATGTCACTAAAAGGCATAAAATCAGGGCCTGTTATCTGAAGACCCTATTTTCTTAATTTTGGAAGGTAAGGATAGGCCTAATGTTATGCATTTCACAGAGGAATTCCCAATATTGCAGATAATTTTTTTTTTCCTCCCAGTTAAGTTTAATGGTATTTTTTTGGTTAAAAAATGGCTGGCGGCGAAAGAGTTAAAAGATTATGAAAATGCTTTCTTCCCACGATCCATCTTGTAAACTCACCGCAGAGAAGAAGAGGTTGAAGGCAAAGATGGCAGCCAGGGTGAGGTGCTGCCTGCAGACGGCCAGGAGGATGGCAGGGAGGAAGGCCAGGTTGCTCAGCGTCAGCAGGTACACACACACACACACACACAACTCACCGCAGAGAAGAAGAGGTTGAAGGCAAAGATGGCAGCCAGGGTGAGGTACTGCCTGTAGATGGCCAGGAGGATGGCAGGGAGGAAGGCCAGGCTGCTCAGCATCATCAGGTACACACACACACAACTCACCGCAGAGAAGAAGAGGTTAAAGGCAAAGATGGCAGCCAGGGTGAGGTGCTGCCTGCAGATGGCCAGGAGGATGGCAGGGAGGAAGGCCAGGTTGCTCAGCGTCATCAGGTACACACACACACAACTCACCGCAGAGAAGAAGAGGTTGAAGGCAAAGATGGCAGCCAGGGTGAGGTACTGCCTGTAGATGGCCAGGAGGATGGCAGGGAGGAAGGCCAGGTTGCTCAGCGTCAGCAGGTACACGGCTCTCTTCTGCTGACAGTCGCTCAGACTGTACGCGCTGTCGTTACAGGACAGCCCGCGGTAACCTGAAACACCATTACTGCCTCCAATCAAAACCCTTTAGACTGTATTTGTATTGTAATTTGGTTTATTCTAGTCACAGACTTGTCTCTGTGAAATTTGGGTTGCAGGAGAATGGGCAAATAAAGCAGAAAGAGTTTCTTGAAAACAAGGCAAGTCAAGTCAAGTCAAGTCAAGTCAAAATTTTATTTCCAGATGGGAACATTGTATAAGCAAAAACATGCTTTTTTTCAACAAGCCATCCATAAAAAATGATGTAAAGAAAAAATAAAGAACTAAACATTCCAAGAGAATGGACAAGTTAGCAGAAAGACAGTAGATGACAGTAAGCAAAGGGAAAAGGCAGAGTCAAAGAGAGTGACATATAAGAGGAAGCTACAAGCATAGAACTTCCAGAAGGTGGGGGAACCCCCCCCCTTTGTGGGGACAATTCAGCTCCCCGTATGGAGGCACGAGGCATCCACCCACTGCCAGGGCTGCCTACCCTGTTGCATTTTCCAGCTTCCTGCTTAAAAAACAGGGACAGAGACTTATTTCCAGGGACAAACATCGCAATGTCATCATTGGCAGGGCTGCCAACCCTCTGTTGCAGTTTCCAGGGACAAACTACTTAAAAACCAGGGACAGACTTATTTCCAGGGACAAACATCGCAATGTCAGGCGTGATTAAACATATTTTGTGACTTAGCAAAATTTCTGCGACTGGATATTTTGGACAGTACTTTTGTTGCTTTTCGGTGATAACTTGCGTCTATATTCAAGATCCTTTGGTTTGACAGGAAAATCAAACTGAACGTCGAGCTCTTCAGATGGGGACTTAAAGCTAGTCTGACCCGTGCGCTCTCAACACGTAAATATCCCACAGAAGTAAAAAAAGTCGATAAGAGCAGGGAGAAATCCTGCTGCCTGGTATGACCAAATTGATAGGTAGTTTTCCCATGTCTGCCCTCCCCTCCTCACCCTGCCCCCCCCCCCCCCCCCCCCCAAAAAAAAAAAAAAAAAAAAAAGAAAAAAAAAAAGGGTGGCGCTAAGCTTGAGGTGACACACTCTCCATGGGAGAGCAGCCCGAATGTCACAGAGATAAGTCTCTGTGACTAGACTATACAGTGGAACCTCCCTTATAAGACCTTCAAAAATCATCCAAAATGAGGTCTATATAAGGGAGGGGTCTTGTAAGAGAGGTAATTTTAACACTTGCAAAGAAGGGCAATGTCTCAGAGAAGTAGGTCTTATGCGGGAGGGAGTCTTATAATGGTCTTGTAAGGGAGGTTCCAGTGTAGCACATACGTTGACCAATACGATGACTGACTTAGAAAGAACCAACCTGCAGTACACGTGCAGCCAGACCAGACCAGATTGGCATCGGTGTACATGCCGCAGCGACCATAGCGACCGCAGTTGTTCGGGGGACACTGCATCAGACTGACCGACAGGTTGACCACTGGAAGAGATGGACAGGGCGCCGGACCCCTGCAACATTAGCATTTGTACCAGAGTATTGGGCATTCTACCTGACATGTAAAAGAAAGCAGTGTTTGACTGGTTACTATGGCTGGGAACCACACACTATGAATATCAAAGGTGCTAAGGTGTCTCTTTCAGCATTGAAAATAATAGGATGTGGCGATGACCTTGTCTCCATGGCTATGCTCGGCCGCCATTCTGTTCTTCATTTCCAGATAAATTTCAATGCTGGAACTGGAAGAAACACTTAAGCAATGCGGTTTTGGTATTCAACCATAAGTAGTACTTTTGACTTATTTTTGCGTACATTTTCTCTGGTTTCTACCTTTTCATGTAATAATTATTTGTTTTATAAGTTTTCTTTCACACAGAGAGAGACGCACAAACGAACGAACAAACTTTTTATTTATTGAGGGATTAACTCATTCCATGCTGGCCAGTTGCTTCCCTTTGCAAGCGTTCTGTACTGGCCGATTTGCATAGGTTGCAATTTTTTTTTATAATAAATAATGGTAACAGATACAAACGTGACATTTAGGCAATATGTACACAATATACAGTACTAACACCTGCAACAGTTTCAAAGCATCCACTTGATTAGTTTTGATTTGTGATATTTTAAAATAAATGCATGTTTTGTCAAGCCAGGCACACTCATAATAGCGAAAATATATTTTTAAGGTCCCAAAATAACCGGCAGCCAGCCAATCAGTGTTAGAGGCATGAATGAAACGTAGTAGTAGCCCTCTGAGCCACTTTGAAGCACGCATGACTGTTAACCTATGAACTATGAATTTTTAAAGTTCACATGCGATATCCCGTTACCTTAGTAACGAGGCGTTGTGCGCATGCCCTGCGACGAGATCGCAGGTTAGTATAGAAAGAGTTAAATAAGCACTAATATACTATAAGCATAATTACATTAACGACACTTATTGGCGTTATATCTGCCAAGATTATGAAGATATTGTTGGTCTTGCACTAAATACTGAAGTGGAATAAATGTAATTCTTAAGTCACACAAATTTTCACAATAGAAAAGTACATGTAGCTCAGTTTCAACACAGTTTTTATAAAAAGAGCACATCAAGAATTGTTCAGAAACAGCAGTATAGCGATTTTTACACACACACACACACATGCACGCCCGTTGGTAAGCAGGGAGGAACAATGAAACCTCTCCGTTAGTGGGCAGGAGCGTTGTCAGATGGAAGGGGTTGGCGCTATTTAACTATCAGAAATTTGCGCAGTTTGTATACGGAAAGCATTCGTGCTAATAGTATATTTGTACAAATTGACGGTAACCAAAACACAATGCACTTTTCCCAGGGTTTCTGAATTTTGTTCTATTTTAAGGGGTACACTCACTCCCTGTTTATAGTTTTAAGGGGTACACTCACTCCCTGTTTATAGTTTTAAGGGGTACACTCACTCCCTGTTTATAGTTTTAAGGGGTACACTCACTCCCTGTTTATAGTTTTAAGGGGTACACTCACTCCCTGTTTATAGTTTTAAGGGGTATTTTCACCCCCAGTTTCAAAATTTAAAGGTCAAGACGGAAATATGAGAAATGTCCCACCAATTTCCATGCGGTGTGCACATCCACTAACATAGACACACAGACATGCACATATGCTTGCGCATGTGCACAAAACACACACAAGCACATGTACACACACATCACTGCATTTTTCTGATTGCGGAACAACCTGTTCCTTCTTTGTTTTCAAGTCTGTAGCCAAGATAGTTTAAGAGCCAGGGCTTTCTGCACGATCCTGTTGAGTTTTCAGTACATCTAGGCTTGTGACTCCAGCTTGTGGCAGTCGCCTAGATAGGCCTAGCAGGCCATTGGAATGGGAGCAACATCATTAGCTTACTGAAAAGCAACGACCGTTAACGCACGAATCATAATTTTAATGCGTCGTCTCACCCCCTACTTGAGATTATAAAGGTGCAAAATCTCACGCATGGTTTGAGACTCTAGGGAGTGATTTGAGAGGTCTGGTGTGTAATTATGCACAATCTCTACGTAGTGCGTAATAAGACGATTTTCGGAAAAACTAGGGGAGAGCACTTCATGAAAATTAAATTGTTTACCTCCATTACTCGGTCAAATACCATAGCAACAATGGCGTCGAAGCTTGAAACCGCAGGATGCGAGTCAGGGACTTGCAAACATTTTTTTTTTATAAATATGAGGGTGTCCAGTATCCACAAACTGTGAGAATTTGCAAAAGGTGACGTAAAAATATAAATGACATCAATTTTAAAATGACGCACAGTGTTCTAAGTGATGTAAGTTTAATCAAACACACAAGCCGAGAGCTGGGGATCTACCTGAAGGCAGAGTAACTCCCCCTGTTTGACCGATTGAATTAGGCAAGATCACTCCCACACACCATGAAATTACTCCCCTTGATTATTTCCGAACAATTCCTATTACGGACAATGTCTACGTTTTCAGAAACCCTGCTTTCCCCACCTGCACTGGCTCTGCAGGGCAAGGTACCAGGCTCCCGAGGCAGGGAAGGGCAGGAAAGCGTGGCTGGATAGCGGCGGGTGGTCCGCCCCTGTGGCGTTGAGTGTCAGCAGGGCGCCGTGGTGACAGGTGCGCCCCACGCTGCTGTTGAGGGGCAGGCGGCGCGGCATGGCACACACCTCCACCACACCCAGCCAGCTGCTGTTGGGCTGGGGACAGCAGAGAGAGAGAGAGAGAGAGAGAGAGAGAGAGAGAGAGAGAGAGAGAGAGAGAGAGAGAGAGAGAGAGAGAGAGAGAGAGAGAGAGAGAGAGAGGTGTGGCTTAACTGAAAGCACAAGTGTGGGTGTAGTCTATAGAGAAAAAGGTGTAGTTAACCCTTTCACCGCCAATGTCTATAGAGGAAGGGCGGAGGGGGCAGGGGGGGTCTTTCATACAAACAGTTCCCTCACCTTCTGGAAGTTCTGTGCTTGTAGCTTCCTCTAATCTGTCACTCTCTTTGACTCTGCCTTTTCCCTTTGCTTACTGTCATCTACTATCTTTCTGACTTGTTGGCCCACTCTCTTTGACTCTGCCTTTTCCCCTTGCTTTCTGTCATCTACTATCTTTCTGACTTGACTTTGGCCCAAAAAAAAAATCTTCCAACTATTTTTCTCCTTTGAGCTCCTCCGAAATCGGAATGTGTCGGCTGAATACAGCGGGGAGACCAGTGAAAACTGAAAACCGAACACATGCGTACTTTACACATTATGGCAATATGGCCAGGGAACACAGAAGAAGACTATCATGAGTGAAAATCTCTAGCTTAGGAAGAGCTTTTCAACACATTTTGTTTTCATAAAAACAAAAAATGAAGAAGTAATATTCTGTATTTGACAAACTCTAAAGCTCATCATATTATAAGGTGCACTCCCAAAATTTCACACAAAGATCTAACTTTGCTATTATAGGTTCTTACTATATCATCAGTAAGGTGCAACAGCTTCCCTTGGAAAAATAAGTACATGTATCGCCTTATATTCCGCATAACATGTGACCCAGCACCACGAGAGGGACATTAAGTGTCAAACTCACCATTCTGAGAAAATTATACATCTGAAAAATTCAGACAATTCTCTTTCTAATGATACAAGAACCATTCTTGTTATCATTTTCCATTCCAGAGTTATGAGCATTTAAATTAGTAGGGTGAACATCAGCCATTTTGAGAAAAGTCTACAGTCTAGCCTAGCTGAAGAAAATGCATTGACCTACTCGTTTTAAAACACTTATAAGACAATTTAGAGATAATATTAAAGATTATCCTTGATAAATATGAAAGATAAGAGGTTAGAGAACAAGAAAATAGCCATAACTCAAAATTTACAAAAATGACATTTTTGGACTTTCTAAGCCTGTTGTGAGAAACTAGCCCAGCGACTTAATGTCCCTTTCGTGGTGCTAGGTCACATATGGTATACGTTTCTCTTGGGAAAAGAAGCATCGACTCATATTCTGTAAAATATGGTAAGTGATGGTTTTACCTAATTTGTTTTGGTGTTAAACAGAAACAAACGACAAACCAAAAACTAAGTGAGTGGAATCACCTTGAGTTGTGCGGTGATGTGCAGGACGCCTCCAGAGTCGAGGGCGGGGAGCAGACTGAATGTGAACACCTCCGTGCTGACGTCAGGGACCACCACCTCAAAGTGGGGCACTATTTCACCGCCCTTGGTCACCGCCCCAAAGTGGGCCTCGAAAGAGAAGCTGGTTTCCTGCGCAGCACAGGACTTGATAAGCATTGACGTAATTTTCGGACTATAAGGCAACATTTTTGTCTCCAATTTCAATCTATGCGCCTAATAAACGAGAGCGCCCTATTAGTGAACAAAATCGTGAGAAGCGAGACAACGATTGCCATACTCAGTACAGTCTACTGTGAGTCACAACATCGAAAGTGGTAACGAGTCGCCTATACGACAAATACTCACGTTAAAATGCTTCAAAATCCCTATTATCATCCGAGATACCGTCTAACAGATGCCATAACCCTTCATTGGATGTAAAAAGCATCGTTGTAGAGCTTAAAATGCCATAATTCTACCAGTTTTCGCGAAGAAAAGTCCAAACACAACAACCGGAAGTCGCCAAAACAGAAGTTCGATTATTTGAGAAGGGAGCCAACTCTCGATTATGACAGCAGTAATGGTGGTCGATAAGCATTTACAGGACGTGTACGGGCTTCAAAATTCGACTTTCTTTTGCGAGGTGTGTATCACCTTATAAACGAGGGGGGCTTTTACTTTAATTTTTTCAGATTTTTCTGGAAAATTGCCATATTCGCCTTATACACAGCAGCGCCTAATGATCCAAAAAATATGGTAAATCATTTGAGTTCTTATAGCACTGCTAAGTATTTAAGAGGTGAGAGAATTAGTAATTGCTAAAACAAATCAAAGGACACCGTTTCTTCTTCATTACGCAAAACCTCAAAACTTTTTTCATAAAAAAACAAACTACCGAAATTTGACTCTTTGTCAGTTCTGATCATTATCTTGTTAAAGTCAAAATTTTATTTCCGGACGGGCATCGAATAAGCATTACAGACTGCTTTTTTATATTAAGCCATCCATAACAAAACATAAATCACATCATAAACAAGCAATGAAAATACATAAACTATATACACACACAAACCTGTCCATACACATACACACATGCGCACACCCGCACTCACATACATGCATACACTCACACACACAACAAAAATGGTGGAAAGTGTGTGTTTGTAGGTGTGTGTATATGTCTATGTGTATGTGTAATCATGTATTTGCATGCAAGTTCTCATTTATATGAGCATGGGTGTTTCAATGACCAACTCACTTTGACAGCAGAACTCTTGCAAGTTCTCATTTATATGAGCATGGATGTTTCAATGACCAACTCACTTTGACAGCAGAACTCTTGCGGCCCAGATAGCCCTGATTGATGCACAGTGAACTGTTGGGGCCAGCCCCCGGCCCACTTCGGCCCACATTGGCCACACCCCTGTTGACCGACGGACTGACAGGTCTGGTCAAGGCTCCAGAATGACCGCTGGTCGATTCATCGTCATCACTGATGCTGGCTTGGTCATCAGGAAATGTGTCCACCGCAAACTCTTCCACCGATTTACCACTTCCCCTCAACATTGGTTGTCTGATGTGAGAAGGTGTTTCCAATACGCATCCTGCAATGGTGTTAAATACTTTTGTTAGGATCTGTTTAACCCTTTCACCACCAATGTCGCATTTATGCACCACAATGGTTTAACACCCATGTCACCAAAAAGCATCAAATCAGGACCTGTTATCCGAAGACCCTATTTTCTTAATGTTGGGAGGTAAGGATAGGCCTAATGTTATGCACGATACAGAGGAATTCCCAATATTGCAGATTTGTTTTCTCCACCCAATTAAGTTTAATGGTATTTTTTGGCTGAAAAAAGGCTGGCGGCAAAAGGGTTAAAAAAAATTGACAGAAGCAGTTAACCCCTTCAATGCCAGAGAAAAACTGAGAAATTATTGATTTTCTTATTATAAAATTTAAGACCTGTTAGACTCTGAGAAAATGGTTTCCTGACTTGTCTAAACCAAAAACCATCATTCCAGGGCTATGACATCAAAAGTTATGACATCATCAATGACATCACCCCCCCCCCCCCCCCAAGTAGACATGGGGCAGGCAAGTGAGGGGGTTAATCCAGCATAAATCTCAATTCGTTGTCAAAACTTCTTCTTCTACCAACTTGTTAAAGAGGAAACAAACATTTAAAAAAAAAGAAAATTACACCCATAAACACCAATTCATCTCAATAATGTACAGTGTACCAAAAGCAAAAAGCACACAAGCCCACAAAAACTTAGCTCAAATGTCAAATCAATTATGCACAGAGTACAAACCTTGAACGTCAAAAGTCACATCAAATGTAATGTTCTGTTGTTTGTTGTCAAAGGAAAATGTGACGTAATGGTCCTGTTCCAATGCCGGTGACAGGATGGTCACCGTGCATTGTGGGCCTTCTTGTCGACAGTCGACACTGACCGATGACGGGTCGTGCGTGGCCAGTGACTCTGCCGTCGTCATGGTTACAGGGCAGTTACTGCTGCTGCTGTCGTTGAGAAGGCAGTTGCTGATGATGATGGAAAAGGACATCGTGAAGCCAGGAAGTCTGAAACTGATCACAATGAATAATATATATATATTTTGTACCAATGCATACCTAACCTACTTTAAAAAAATTATATATTTTGTGCATGCCCTGTTCTTAACTAATTGTTTGTTTGATTGATTGAATGAGTGACCGATCGATCTTCTTCTTCTTCTTCTGTGTTCCCAGGTCATATGGTCATAATGGGTGACTGTGAGGTACGTATGTGTCCAGCTTTCACTGGTCTCCCTGCTGCATGCAGCCGACACATTCCGATTTCGGAGGAGCTCAAAGGAGAAAATTATTTGAAAGATTTTATTTGGAAAAAAGGCAGGAAATTGGGCCAATAAGTCAGAAAAAAGGTAGATGATAGTATTAGGTAAGAAAAGCAAAAGGCAGAGTTATAGAGAGTGATAGATTAGTGGAAGTTTCTAGCACAGAACTTCCAGAGGTGGGGGAACTATCTATGCAAAAGACACCCAACCCACCGGTATCCTATGAGGAGATCGATCAATCAATTGATTAAGTGATAC
This sequence comes from Phymorhynchus buccinoides, assembly GCA_017654935.2. Taxonomy (NCBI): domain Eukaryota; kingdom Metazoa; phylum Mollusca; class Gastropoda; order Neogastropoda; family Raphitomidae; genus Phymorhynchus; species Phymorhynchus buccinoides. The sequence continues at coordinate 92,714,361 of CM065681.1, forward strand.
ATTGATTTTACTTACTGACAGTGGGTAGTAAAACTAGAGAGAGAGAGAGAGAGAGAGAGAGAGAGAGAGAGAGAGAGAGAGAGAGAGAGAGTGCATGTATGTTATGCATAACAAGTGTCTGCATATGCATGTAGGTATATGCAGGCTTATGAGTGAGCGTGTAATTGAGAGAACATTGTGACAATGACAACAGTAATTATATTGTTACTATGTTTTCATTTTTTAATTTGTTACCTCATTTCTCTCCATCCTTCTTGTTCCAGCTAATCCCATTTGTCCCCTTCTACTTTCTGATCTGAGGAACTCTTCTTTTTCTTTTTTTCTTTGACTTCATTCTTTCTATTTTTCTATTTTACACCGAACTGGTTTTTTTTACATGAGATTTAACTTGAAAGTGAAACTTATGTGTGAGCTAGAGTGATTTTTTCTTCTTATTTTTTTCTCCCATTTTTATAAACAGTGAATTGTCTTCATAAGATTGAACCTTGAGTGTGGCACACACAGCCTATTTTAATTTAGTCCTTGATTGTGTTCGATAAAGGGAAGTCAATAAATTTCCGAAATATTACCAGTAACAACGTGGGCGTTTGGGTTTTTGTTCATCAGAGGGTAATGAAACCTAAGACTACCTGAAGACCTGTGAGGGGTGTGCTGTGGAAGTGATGGTGCTAACATCATCCACAGACAACGTAGCCACGGAGGGTACCAGGGTGTAACTGGCAGTCACGCTCATCGACGTCTTGCCTTTCAGGGCCTGGCCCCATCGCAACTGTAAGAAGCATGCACACACATGCACGCACGTATGCACGCACACACATACCCCACACACACACACACCGACACACACAAAAGAAAATATATAACAACACCCTTTTGCAAGTCTAAAAGAAAGAATAGCCCCAAAAATATATGCACAATTTTACAAAAAACAGACAAGTCGTTTACTTCGTTTGCCAACGTTTCGGCTTACACTTTCTACTTGGGCTTCTTTTAATCACACTGATCAAAATACAAATCAAACTCCAACTAGAGAAAAAAAGAGAAAAAACAGAACACAGCTCACCGAGCAAACAAATGGAAAACTAAAAAAGATGTGAACATATCTATTGTTACCATCATATTCACAAACACATCAATAGCCGTGTGAACACACATTCTCATACAAATCTACTCACAGAACTGTGAACTCTCTCTCCATCTCCCTTAATTTCTCTTCCCCTCTTTCTCTCCCTCCCTCCTCCCTCCCTCTCCTTTTTCAAAACTGACACACACATGTATACACGTGTACACACGCATATATATAGAATCTTCATGCAAAAGTGGAGCCCTGTCATTTCATAGGCAATGTGGCAGATAAGACAGGCAGATAAGACAGGCAGATAAGACAGGCAGATGAGTATATCAGACCAGCATCAAACCTATGACATCATACAATTCTATATCCCACACACTGACTCAAAATTACCAGTACAAAGCCAATCTTTGTGAGGCGACAACTCAGGCCACTACAAGGGAACTTCAACAGCATTGGCCTGAAAGATTTCTGTCTCTCACATAATTGGCTTAAGCTACTCTTGTATTTATAATGGTTGCTACAAGAAGAAAGAAACCTGTGTATAGTTGCTGAATCCAGTTAAATTTAAAAAAAACCACGATTTCCAGTATGATTTAATTGATTTAAACAATAATTTATACATCTTTTTGTTCAATGTCAGAACAACTTTCTATAGTTAATCTGACAATAAATTGGTTCCAATCCAGTCCAGTCCAGATGTTCTAATCTTGTAATCCAAATGACAACCCAGATCAATTCCAGCCTAAAGTTTGATAGCATATTCTTTAAAAATGCAATTTTCATCATTGAAATTCCAGCAAATTCTGATCATAACTTTTGGAGCAGAGTTCTTCAAAGACACTCGGACAAAGACAGCCTGATCAGAAGAGTTAAAAGTGTGCATTTCACATAACTTACATAATCGATGACATCAGACTTAGCATTGAGCTCCGTGCCCACCAGGTAGACGCGACCTGGGGTCGGAGAGTCCAAGGTCAAGGTGACGTTGGTGACATTCTTCGTCTTGTAAATCTGTTGGTCTGACGGCAGAACAAACCAGTCTGGCAGCGTTTCATTGTAGGCTTGCAGGACCGGAACAGCTGCCTTTCGCAGACATCTGTGGTGGTAACAGCGAGAGAGAACTGTCATGACATGCTTTACAGTTCTTGGAACCTCTGCTGTTTTTATAACCAGAGACCTCCCCCTGTGGGGATACCAAGGGGGTCTTCCGTACAAATAGTTCACCCACCTTTCTGGAAGTTCTGTGCTTCTAACTTCCTCTAATCTGTCACCCTCTCTGACTCTGCCTTTCCCTTTGCTGTCAAATACTATCTTTCTGCCTCAATATACTGGTCCACTCTTCTGCCTTTGTTCTAGAAAAGCTTATTCTATCCAGCCGAAGATGGACATGCTGGGCCTAACTGTTTCTTGTTTAGGCGCACGTTGGCAGCATGACGCATCTGTGCTCATATGACAGGAAACTGAGCGATAGAAAAATATATATCCAGAGATTGAAAAAAGGAAACTACAATGTTTTGAAACATTAATTGCCAGTGTGTTAAGATAACAGAAAATTCAAATCTTAGACAGACTCGAGCTCCTCTGTAACAATACAAACCCGATATACTTAGAAACACGTTAAAAAAAAAGTCAATATATATTCAAGTATGCACACACGAATGCACACAAACAGACACAAACATAAAAGACACACACACAAACAAGGACAAATGCAAACAAAGATACACACTGAAATACTGATTTTTCTTTGAATCAAGTCTGTCCTTACAACCAGTCAGACAGATTAAGATTAAGATTAAAAATATAGCCCCGTTGACAACTAAGGCCATGTCAGGGATGTCACCACGTTGTCTTTCCACGCAATTTAAAAAATGGATAAAATCACAAGATAAAATATGGTAGTCATACAGATAAGGACTGATGGAGCAAGATTCAATTTCAAACACATTGCATGCAGTTTTCTTTTTTACTTCATTTTGGTTTTGTTAATGAGAAACAAAGGCAAGACTGAATTTTTAGTTTTTTCGTTATCAACTTTATTAACATGTAATCGTTGTTTCTTGTTTTCATTCCTATTTATGCATATTATTGTAAATGTATGAAGAAGGAATAAAATGTTCAATAGCAAAAACTTACAAAAGAACTGTCCTGTCATCGTTCTCTGTCGGAGCGTCAGTCAATGTGACGAGGAAATCGGCCCTCTGGGTGAGTGGCGGAACAGTGAAGACGACGAGAGAGAAAGAAATGTCCGCAGCATACTGAGCCAATCTGCCGTAACTCACCCACTCATACTGATACTCAAACGTTTCCGAGGTGACCACACCTGAAGCATAATCAGAATAATAATAATAATTTTATTTCAAATAGTGCTAAAATCCATATAGTAGTATGCTCGATGCGCTTTACAAAAGCAACAATAAAATCAACATTAAAAACATGCATTAAAATCAACAAGATAGTCATACTACCAACATTCCAGTGCAAAGAAATAAAGTGACAAAAATAACATGATTCTCACTCACAAAGACATCCACCCTCATTCACCAGCACTGTCACTCTCTGATAACACCTCACCCTCGCAGAAACTAATGAAAATGTCAACAAGAATAATTTGAAGGCTTCAACATACAAGAACCTGTTGTAGATTATTATTTAAAATTTTAAGCAAGTGACTATATAACCATCGATATTTGTGATCAGCATCCCTGGTAAGGGAACGCTTTAAAGCACATTTTGACTGCTGCTCTGGAGACCTGGGCCTGTATTTGTGGCATAATGCATGTTTAGTTTGTATTGGATTCCGGTAATAATCCCCTGGAGCTTGAGACCTGAAATGGCTGAAAACGCGTGTTTGTGTGGGCCCGAAAGTTATGAATGTTTAGCCGTATAAAACATCAATGCAGCACAACATATAACACGACAGTATTCACACTGAGATAGCAGGAGACTTATCGTCATGGCATCTTAGAAGTCCTTCTAAAGTCCTGTTAAATCCTACTACTTTAGAAGGACTTCTAAGATATCATGATGATAAGTCTCATACTATCTCAATGAAAATACAGGCCCAGGTGTATCCGAAAAGCGTTAAAATTAGATCCCTACAGTCACTGAAATACATTTTAGCAAGCATCAGCCAAGCCAAGGAATACAATGAGGCATAGTTTTAGCCTACAATGGCAATGCAACCCTCTGCCAAGGAAGAAATCACTTGCCGCAGTCAAAATACCTTTAACAGTGATCGCATTAGAAATTTTGAAAGCCAGCCCCATCAGCAATTCCCCCATCAACCGGTTTTAAAACCAGTCCCAGGGAAACAAAACCCAATGAAAATTACATAAATTCACATCAAAGCTTCTGTTAAAACCATTTATCAGTCCTTGCAAAACTTTATCAGTCCCTGGGACTGACAGGTCAATTTTGTTCTCAGTATTTTGGTTTTGCAATCAGTATCTTACTGATAATTACCAGTTAATGTCATCATTGCTTTGGTCACACACGTTGCATAGTAATGTATGTTCTTGATCAGCATCATCCAAGGAATGGTCTTCCTTCGAGTAATACCTTCACAAACAGCCTTACAGATGCATAACATAACTACAGTGGAGAACTGATAACTCAAAAACGGAAAAGTAAAAACACACCTCACAATCATTTTTGGTCCCAGTATAATAATCTCTATGTTGAAAAATATTGGCTATCTCAAAATAAAATGTTAGTCCCTTCAATTTTGGTTTAAGCGATTTTTACTGTAATTAGTGTGCACAAAATCTTATGATTTGAACTTTGAAGACTATGATGAAGACTAACCCCCAGCTATGGTTAGTACAGTGGAACCTCCCTTATAAGACTCCCTCCTACCTAAGACCCACTTCTCTGAGATATTGCCCTTCTTTGTAAGTATTAAAATTACCTCCCTTATAAGACCTCATTTTGGATGATTTTTGAAGGTCTTATAAGGGAGGTTCCACTGTAGCATACAGTAACTGTATGCTACAGGTTGACATACGGCCGACTGTCAACAGGAACACACTTGGTAAGACAGAAAGAGCAAACATACATATATAGCGTCAATGGGGGTCAAGGGTCATGAAGGGGACTATCTGACCATAAAAAGTCAAGCTTGACATATGATACTGTAACTATTTATAGTAAAACAAAAGGGACAGGAGGAGAATGCTATTTTATGCCACTCTGCTCGAGTCGTCTTTCCCTTTTTCTTTCAATTCACGGTTGCTTTTTAAAACTAATTTAAAACCAAAATACCCTAAATTCACAGAATCTTCTTCTTCTTCGATCGCTCAGACAGTTTCCTATCAATTATGAGCGCAGATGTGCCATGCTGCCGTTATGCGCCTAACTAAGAAATAATCAGGCCCAGCAAGTCCGACTTCGGCTGGAGGAAATGTTTTTGAAAGTGTTTCTTGAAAAAAGGCAGGAGAATGGACCGGTAAGGCAGAAAGATAGTAGATGACAGTAAGCAAAGGGAAAAGGCAGAGTCAAAGAGAGTGACAGATTAGAGGAAGCTACAAGCACAGAACTTCCAGAAGGTGGTGGAACTATTTATACAAAAGAGCCCCGGTATCCCCACGGGGGGAATTCACAGAATTAAAATATTAGTTTGACTACCGTAATCAATGCAGTGGAGTACTCTTAACACAAAACTGGATAACATGAAATATTAGTTTGACTACCGTAATCAATGCAGTGGAGTACTCTTAACACAAAACTGGATAACATGAAATATTAGTTTGACTACCGTAATCAATGCAGTGGAGTACTCTTAACACAAAACTGGATAACATGAAATATTAGTTTGACTACCGTAATCAATGCAGTGGAGTACTCTTAACACAAAACTGGATAACATGAAATATTAGTTTGACTACCGTAATCAATGCAGTGGAGTACTCTTAACACAAAACTGGATAACATGAAATATTAGTTTGACTACCGTAATCAATGCAGTGGAGTACTCTTAACACAAAACTGGATAACATGAAATATTAGTTTGACTACCGTAATCAATGCAGTGGAGTACTCTTAACACAAAACTGGATAACATGAAATATTAGTTTGACTACCGTAATCAATGCAGTGGAGTACTCTTAACACAAAACTGGATAACATGAAATATTAGTTTGACTACCGTAATCAATGCAGTGGAGTACTCTTAACACAAAACTGGATAACATGAAATATTAGTTTGACTACCGTAATCAATGCAGTGGAGTACTCTTAACACAAAACTGGATAACATGAAATATTAGTTTGACTACCGTAATCAATGCAGTGGAGTACTCTTAACACAAAACTGGATAACATGAAATATTAGTTTGACTACCGTAATCAATGCAGTGGAGTACTCTTAACACAAAACTGGATAACATGAAATATTAGTTTGACTACCGTAATCAATGCAGTGGAGTACTCTTAACACAAAACTGGATAACATGAAATATTAGTTTGACTACCGTAATCAATGCAGTGGAGTACTCTTAACACAAAACTGGATAACATGAAATATTAGTTTGACTACCGTAATCAATGCAGTGGAGTACTCTTAACACAAAACTGGATAACATGAAATATTAGTTTGACTACCGTAATCAATGCAGTGGAGTACTCTTAACACAAAACTGGATAACATGAAATATTAGTTTGACTACCGTAATCAATGCAGTGGAGTACTCTTAACACAAAACTGGATAACATGAAATATTAGTTTGACTACCGTAATCAATGCAGTGGAGTACTCTTAACACAAAACTGGATAACATGAAATATTAGTTTGACTACCGTAATCAATGCAGTGGAGTACTCTTAACACAAAACTGGATAACATGAAATATTAGTTTGACTACCGTAATCAATGCAGTGGAGTACTCTTAACACAAAACTGGATAACATGAAATATTAGTTTGACTACCGTAATCAATGCAGTGGAGTACTCTTAACACAAAACTGGATAACATGAAATATTAGTTTGACTACCGTAATCAATGCAGTGGAGTACTCTTAACACAAAACTGGATAACATGAAATATTAGTTTGACTACCGTAATCAATGCAGTGGAGTACTCTTAACACAAAACTGGATAACATGAAATATTAGTTTGACTACCGTAATCAATGCAGTGGAGTACTCTTAACACAAAACTGGATAACATGAAATATTAGTTTGACTACCGTAATCAATGCAGTGGAGTACTCTTAACACAAAACTGGATAACATGAAATATTAGTTTGACTACCGTAATCAATGCAGTGGAGTACTCTTAACACAAAACTGGATAACATGAAATATTAGTTTGACTACCGTAATCAATGCAGTGGAGTACTCTTAACACAAAACTGGATAACATGAAATATTAGTTTGACTACCGTAATCAATGCAGTGGAGTACTCTTAACACAAAACTGGATAACATGAAATATTAGTTTGACTACCGTAATCAATGCAGTGGAGTACTCTTAACACAAAACTGGATAACATGAAATATTAGTTTGACTACCGTAATCAATGCAGTGGAGTACTCTTAACACAAAACTGGATAACATGAAATATTAGTTTGACTACCGTAATCAATGCAGTGGAGTACTCTTAACACAAAACTGGATAACATGAAATATTAGTTTGACTACCGTAATCAATGCAGTGGAGTACTCTTAACACAAAACTGGATAACATGAAATATTAGTTTGACTACCGTAATCAATGCAGTGGAGTACTCTTAACACAAAACTGGATAACATGAAATATTAGTTTGACTACCGTAATCAATGCAGTGGAGTACTCTTAACACAAAACTGGATAACATGAAATATTAGTTTGACTACCGTAATCAATGCAGTGGAGTACTCTTAACACAAAACTGGATAACATGAAATATTAGTTTGACTACCGTAATCAATGCAGTGGAGTACTCTTAACACAAAAATAACATGGTTGAACGTAACATGCAAAATCTTTGGATAACATGAAATATTAGTTTGACTACCGTAATCAATGCAGTGGAGTACTCTTAACACAAAACTGATAACATCAAAATCATGACTGCCTTACCAATTGGAGTACTCTTAACACAAAACTGGATAACATGAAATATTAGTTTGACTACCGTAATCAATGCAGTGGAGTACTCTTAACACAAAACTAGATAACATGAAATATTAGTTTGACGTAATAATGCAGTGATAACACAATTGACCTTAACACAAAACTGGATAACATGAAATATTAGTTTGACTACCGTAATCAATGCAGTGGAGTACTCTTAACACAAAACTGGATAACATGAAATATTAGTTTGACTACCGTAATCAATGCAGTGGAGTACTCTTAACACAAAACTGGATAACATGAAATATTAGTTTGACTACCGTAATCAATGCAGTGGAGTAAATTTAACACAAAACTGGATAACATGAAATATTAGTTTGACTACCGTAATCAATGCAGTGGAGTACTCTTAACACAAAACTGGATAACATGAAATATTAGTTTGACTACCGTAATCAATGCAGTGGAGTACTCTTAACACAAAACTGGATAACATGAAATAAACTACCGTAATCAACAGTGGAGTACTCTTTGATAACATGAAATATTAGTTTGACTACCGTAATCAATGCAGTGGAGTACTCTTAACACAAAACTGGATAACATGAAATATTAGTTTGACTACCGTAATCAATGCAGTGGAGTACTCTTAACACAAAACTGGATAACATGAAATATTAGTTTGACTACCGTAATCAATGCAGTGGATTAACACAAAACTGGATAACATGAAATATTAGTTTGACTACCGTAATCAATGCAGTGGAGTACTCTTAACACAAAACTCGATAACATGAAATATCAGTTAATGCACAAAAATCTGTTTGAACGGACGAAAACCCCTCTTTAATAATACTTAATGCTTAACACAAAATACTGGTTAACGCACACAAAAATATTTGACCCCTGAATGTCGTGTTAAGTGTACTCCACTGTATCAAAATCATCACTGCGTTACCAATTAAAAATAAAATAAAAATTATGAGAAAGGAAAGGACACATCAAGAGGCCGTGAGGCCTAGTTGTCCAAAATGTTTGACCCTGATATTGACCTTAATTTTTGTGAAGAACATTTTTTAGAATTTGTTCACTTTGAGATAGTGGGACTGAGGACTATCCCTACCCTCTCTCTCCTTTTCATAAGTTTTAAAGACAATTTTTAGTAAAAGAAATTTGCTTGGTAGCAGAAAATAGCAATGTAGTGCAGTAATTTGTAAAGCAATGTTTAAATAAGTGGAGTTATATCTCAATTAAACATAACGTGAAAACCCCCACCGTTGAGCTCTCTCTCTCTCTCTTTTTGTCTGTATGTATCTCTGTCTCCTTTCTGTGTTCATGTTATATGATTCCAGGGTATGCGCATGTGCGCACACACACACACGTCTGTACACATTACAGGCACACAAACATATAAATAACTAAAATAAATGCTTACCAAAATCCACAAAGACACTTAATAGAATAGTTAAGAAACTGTGCGAAACCCACATTGCTCTTCTGAACATAGAACCCCACACAGTGACGCTTTCAGTTCAGTCTAGAATAATGTTCCCAACGCATCCTTTATTTACACGTCACACAAATAATTCAATCTGTGACTCAGCATTCAAATCAGTGGATCCTGATAGAGGAAGATTAAGTTTGTCTGGGTTTGGTGGTAACAAAAAACTGGAACAATTAGTTTCTATTTTCTGCAGTCACGTTTAATAGGTGTAATTGCCTTAGAAATGTACTATCGCCATTCTTTATTCCTTTTCAACTTTTGTGATAATACTTTTAGAAAATTATCCCTCGAAATGGCATTTGCACTGGCTCTAGCACTGGCTCAATGGGATTGGTTGGCCTTTGGGGACCTTCCCCAATGCCAACTCTCGTCCTCAAATCCCCTTGGCCGAGAACCTGCCGGAATAGCAGCTGCCCCCTCTATCTGGCAATCATTGTCGGAAACGACAGGCAACAACAATACAAAAGAAGTGAGATTGGAATAAAGCTTTAATTTTGTAGACACAAACACAGGCAGGCAGATATACATACACACAGACAGACACATACACACCATAAAAACCAATCTACATTTATGCTTGGACATTCACTGATTTATTATTGTCTATGAACATTGTACACTGTACAACCATGCTCACACAGCTCTATGAAATAAATGCCCCTAAAATGTGTGTTTACATGCTTTGTGACAGGTGCACTCACAGGCACACACACAGTGACACACACACACACACACACACACACACACACACCCCTTCTCGGAAGCATGGCAAGACATCAGTAATGTGTACAAGTATGTATAACATACTTTGGCTATATCCACATCACCATAATTCTTTGACAAAAACTGAAAAAGAAAAACTGATAAAGCACAACTGAGGATTTAATCAGCTTCTCTGTCAATGAACTGCTGCTCTTCTTCTAATTCTTCCAATACATCACTAGTCATTTTTGACCATTACTGAGACTAAGAGGGTGAAAAGGTCTGAGAGAAGGAGGCAGACAGACAGACAGAGAGGAAGAGTGCAAGAAGAGAGAGGGAGTTTTGACGGGTAGACAGAGCAAAGACCAGCCAGGCAAGGACTGTTCAGCAGTCCTTGGAAGCTTGACTACCCTACCCCTGAGTCTGATTTGTTGGTTTCGAGTTCTGCCAGCAACCTTCTGAAGGCTCCGGCAGAAGGGGCCTGGATGATGACAGGATGTAGGGCGTTCCATTCTTGGATGGTGTGGGGAAAGGAGGAGCTGCGCAGCTGGGTGTGGCAGGGAATCCTGCAGTATTGCTCACTGTGCCCTCTTCTTGCTCTTGCAGCTAAGGGCTGCTAATTTCCACACCTAGCATGGAGTTGCCATTTGTGGATTTTGTAGGTGGCAAGTTGTATCTGAGTTTGGTGGTTTTGCAGTCAAGCTTGATGTTTGGTGGCAAGTCGATGAGGCCATAGCATACTGCTCTACCTTGTATTAATTGCTTCATTGTCAATCATCAATGTTTTGTATAGTGGAGTCCCACACAATGGAAGTGTATTTAAGTTTGGGACTTTGTAGACCTGCGATTGGACGCTAATCTCACCTTCTCTAGGCCTGTTCTTTGGTGCTCCTCTGGTTGGTCTTGAGGGACCTTCTGATGAAGCCGAAGCTGGACGGTGTTATTGACTTAGGACACTATGTTTGACTTTGTCAAAAGCCATCAGGAGCAAAGTCCATCACGATGACATCTGAAAGATATCCTTTTTTGCATGTTGCTGGAGAGCTCATATATAAAACTCCAGTAGTTGGATTCTTGATCTTGATTATTTGTAGAACTTTAAAAGAACCACACTGTGGCATTATATCAATGAAAACTAGGACACAGGAGAGAGCACGCCCTAATCTAGCCTTATGACCTGGCCAGCCAGCGCGCATTCAGCGTGCAAGCAGCATGATGCCATAGCAACCTCTGCTAACTAAAATTGGATTGGGGTGGAGTGGGGGATGGGGATGTGGGGATCGGGTGGTTGCAAGGAGAAAGGGGTGTGGGGAGGTAGGGGGAAGGAGGACTGGAAGAGTATGTCCTTCCTTCTTTCCTTTAAGTGACCACAGTCACACTTGACTATTTTGTCACTATAGAAATTGGGTATCTGCGGAAGAGCACCTTAACACAGGGAGGAGCTGGGGAAAAAGGGGTGGGGTGGAGTGGGGATTGCTGGAGATTTGTTTGGAGACCATTGAAACAAAGGTTTGGCCTGCAGTTTCCTGTCGTTCCAGTCTCGGATCCATGGTGCATGGGAGGAAGCTGGCTTGTTGGTATGTGCATGATCATGTATTATTGTATACGTGTAAATTACATCCTTTCACTTTCAGGGTCCTACTGGATCTTTATTCTTACTGATCTTAATTGTCTGAGACTTACAGAAATACTTGTGGATTTTGCCCATACTCTTCTTCGATCGCTCAGACAGCTTCCTGTCAATTATGAGTGCAGATGCATCATGCTGCCATTATGCACCTAACTAAGATAAAGAAATAGTTAGGCCCAGCAAGTCCGACTTCGGCTGGAGGAAATCTTTTGACTTTTTCAAAGGGTTAAAACCAACGTCAGTATCAGAAATTATTCTGAGCGTTTTTCACCCAACTTTTGTACTTCGTTGAGTAAGGGATAGGGTTAGAATCAGCTTAGGGTTATTTTCGTCATAATCAAAGATTCATAAATAATAAATAAAGAAAATGAACAACTGCTTGAAGCGTTACCGAATATGCGAACTTAGCATTTAATGGTCGCCATTTTCCTCATGCTTTTCGGCAACACTAATGACAACGCTGAATTTAGAGGGTTTACGTTCATTTTTCCTAGCTGATTATTTCCATGTTTCAAACTTTCTGTGGCATGAAAATAACCTTAAACTGATTCTAACCCTATCCCTTATCCGACGAAGTACAAAAGTTGGACGAAAAACACTGTAGTTGGTTTTACTTTTAACCTTTAAAAAAAGGCAGGAGAATGGACCGGTAAGGCCAAAAATAGAATGACAGTAAGCAAAGAGAAAAGGCAGAGTCAAAGAGAGTACAGATTAGACTAGAGGAAGTTACAAGCACAGAACTTCCAGAAGGTGGGGGGACTATTTATACAAAAGACACCCTCCCCAAACTGGTATCCCCACAGGGCAGGGCTCCCAATCGTCCCAGAAAACAAGGGGTCCCAGGGACTCCTTCACTTACAGCATAGAGGGTCCTAGAGGTGGGACAGATGGTCCCAGTGGCATTGCGAATACTAAAATAGTAAAAATAATTTTTCTAGTGCATCCCTCGGACCCCCTGCACATTCTTTTAGAGGGTCCTTTAGAATTTTAGTGCTTCATAGACCCCCCCCCGTCGAGTGCACATTTGTTGCTCGTGCAAATCTGTCGCTCGCTACTATGAGAGTGTGTATTTGCGACATTCACAAATTTCACTTTTTCCGTACTTGAACCATTTACCTAACCCTAACCCACGGAAAAAGTGAAATTTGTGGTTCATGCTCAATGTCGCAAAATGCCGCAAATACAGACTCTCATAGGTAGTGAGCTGCAGATTTTCACGAGCGACAGATTTGCACGCTACAAGCCCTGCAGGGGATGCCCATATTCTAATATCCCATACATAAAGCATAATTTAAATACCCACCTGGGTTGAACAAGACACACAGGAGAAGAGCAGTCAACCTTGTCATATCTGCTGTGCCAGTGTTGCTTATCATGGTTTTATTGCCTACTCAGTTCAATCAGAAGCACGCTCAGACTAGGCTAGACTACGCTATCGCCGTGCGTCATGTGACGGTCATGACCGAGTGATGCACCCCCCCAAAATAAAAAAAATTAGTCAACACCACAAGATCAGCAGGCTGTTGGCAGTGTTGCTGATTCAGTGACTGGATCTTGAGGTTTTGTGACTGGGGCAAACAATGCCGCGTGTGGTGTGGCCCTATCATTAGTATCAACCTATCACAAGGTGCGCGAAACGATCCTGAGCTGAGGGAAGTTCCGAAACCGAAAGGCTGACTGTGAGCTATTTTAGTTATTTTTCATTATTTTAGTACGGTCGTGCCCGATCGTGTGCGTTACACAGTGACAAAGACACGCGTGTGTCCGTGGAAGCCAAGCACAACACAGCTGCGGTGCGTGAGGGTGAGGCAGGGAAGGATTTCCTCCAGTGCAGAATGGGTGTTGTGAGACATTTGTGATAAACACCGACGTACCGTGGTGATAAACAATGGACTGATGGGAGAAAAGACTTCTCTTTCTGAAAGAGAGTTCTCTCGTTCAGAGTTCTCTCCCTTGTTATTAGGCATTTTTAGAGATAAACACATTCTGTAAACTGAAAAAGGGGGGGGGGGGGTTTATTGGGGTCGCATTTCACAAGGGCTAACGTTACGTTGCGCTCGCTCAAATCAGGGGTGAGTACAGGGGGTAAAAGTATAAGTGGGCAAAACGGTCTAAGTTATAAAACAACCCTTAGGCTCCCCCCAAGAAGAGTTTGTACATGATACCTATTTTGTTTGCGTGACGTTTTGTTCTTGCAACACAAACACCGAGCAAGCGGCGAACTATCTGAGTGTGGCCTTCAAATACATTTCTTGTTGTTGATTGCCTCCATTAAACTGAAAAGTTTGGTTAAAATAATAGTTTTTTTTTAGAGACCAATCGACACAGATCGGCAAAGACAAGAGCTTGTAATATTTTACACAGTCCGCAAACGTTTTCTAAAGTGTTTCTTATCCCTCCCTCCCAAACCCTATCCTTAGGTGGGGTACATCTATAGGGTTACTCAGCTGAAAAAGAAAAAAAAAGTCAACCCCTTTTGATTATGCGTAACAGGTGCCGGCCACAACCTATTGCGCGCGGCGACCGTCATCTAGAGAAATTCGCCCAGAGGTCAGCCCGATGTCCGTTTCACAAGCAGGGCAAACAAAATGGTGAGCGCAAATCGGCAGAAAACGGTCTAACAAAACACATCTTCGTTTGCCGATAGTTCGCGAAGCGCTCTGAGCCTCAACTCCCCCAAAGTATATCTCGGCGAACTATCACGTGACAACTGCATGGGGTGAATACATTTCTTGTTATTGATTGGTCCATTAGTTGTCAATATGGAAAGTTCCAAAAGACAAGATGACTGCTGGGTTCACGGTCGTAAAAAAAATTCACAACAAATTAAAACAAAGCCGAGAAATAGGATTTACGCCCTCTGCGACCGATTTCGGCCATCAAATTGGAAAAACAACAAGCACTGGACAACGGGTTGAACCCAAACCGTCGTGATAAACTTGATGGGAGAAAAGACTTCTCTTTTGAAAGAGAGTTCTCTCGTTGTTTGTTATTAGTGATTAAATCGTTTTGTTTTGGGTTTAACAATTTCGACTTTAGTTTTGCCAAACACCGAGCAAGCGGCGAACTATCCGGGGGTTAATACATTTCTTGTGTTGATTGCTCCATTAAAGTTTGGTTAAAATAATACTCTTTTTTTTTACCAATCAGACAAGAGCTTATTATATTTTTCCGCAAAATGTTTTCTAAAGTGTTTCTTAGACCTCTTTTGGCGTAACATTTATTCACACGGCGACCGTCCTCTAGTGAAACCCTACCCCGGCCTCGCGGCCTCTTGATGTGCCCTTTCTTTTGATTGTTTAATATGTTTTAATGATTTTGTTTTGCAATTAGATTGGCATAGCTGTGACGCTTTTTGAGCAATCATTTTTGCATTAATCATAATTGAATTTCAATACAGCAATTTTGGGATCACTATCCAGGTTTTTGAAATTGCTAATGTTACTTGTTAGCTCTAAGCAATTTTAGTTTGTGCAGGGAGATTCTTCTAGTACTGAGTGACTCTGTTAGAAAATAAGTTTTTCCTCATGTTAGTTCTACTGTATTGGGTTAGTATGTTTAGTTCGCCGTTACAGGTTCTCAAATCATTGGATAATTGATCATTCTAAATTCGGCTTTACTTCTATGACTTTTTATTCTATTTTCATAACTCAATTATTTGGGACACAGGCGAACATGATCTGATGTGGAGAAGAAAACAGCTGTACCCTTCAACAGAACGCTACTTGTCCTACTCTAGCTGGGCATCGGGCTGAACTAGTGACGACACACCAGTACACCAGTGGGCCAAAAGTCCAGCTACCAGCTTTTGGCATGTGGCCCTGATACTCTCCCTCTGCTTCCTCATGCCTTCGCCATACAGCAAAACAAAAAGCTGAGAGAGAGAGAGAGAGAGAGAGAGAGAGAGAGAGAGAGAGAGAGAGAGAGAGAGAGAGAGAGAGAGAGAGAGAGAGAGAATGAATGAATGAATGAATGAATGGTTTATTGCGATAAAGCCTTTTACAGCCATTTCACAAAAAGGATCGATATCGAAACAAATATAAACAATATGCTCAATAGTGAAGTCAATCGCGAAAGGAGTCCATTTCACGGATGTTGTGTAAATCGATTACAATTTCGAACCGAAATCATTAATGTCCTTTTTGCTCAAACAACGTTTCAGCTGCGGTTCAGTCTGGGTTCCCTGGATTCCCTCCTTTGCAGACTGCCTTCAGCTCCCGAGCTTCAGACTGCAGTTCGTTCATGCTCCTCACCAGGCATGCCATGAGTTCTCTCTTTGTTGGCCCATCATCTCGATCTGGAGTTTGCGACAGGTTCTCCTCATAGTCAGAATCACATACATTTTCATTTGTGCATTCCACAACTGTTTGTTCTTGTGCTGAGCCCACTGCCCCTGTTTCAGATATGTCACCTTCATTGTCACATTCTCGACCAGGTCAGGTCAGATCTTCAGGGCAGCCAGGCCTCACGGCCTCTTGATGTACCCTATCTTTTGATTGTTTGTTATTGTGGCTTTGTTCATTAATCAGATTGGCACCGCTGTGGCGCTTTTTGAACTATCATTGTCGTCTTAATCATAATTGTATTTAAAAACATTAATTTTGGGGTCACTATCTAGGAGGTTTTTGAAATGGTTAATGTTGGAAGCAAGTTTAGCGGTTTGTGCAGGGAGATTGTTCCTGTGCTGGGTGACTCTATTAGAAAAGAAGTTTTTTCTCATATTAGTTCTACTGTATTGGGTTAGTATTTTTAGATCACTGTTACGGGTTCTCAAATCGTTAGACAATTGAAACAAATGCTTGTTAGTTTTGTCAGGGTTATTCAAAATTTTATATACAGTTATCAAATCTCCCCTTACTCTTCTAAATTTTAAGGATGGTAAACAACTTATGAAGTCTGTCCCCATATTCCAAATTTTGTATTGATTTTATTAATTTGGTTGCTCGCCTTTGTACCCTTTCAATTTGTGTAGATTGTCTTTTAAGAAAAGGGTTCCAAATTAGATTTCCATACTCAAGATGAGGTCTTACTAAACTTTTATATAGGTTCAAAAAAACTTCTGTATTTAATTCCACTTGTGTCTTCGACACACATTTCCTCAATGTAATCCTCCACTGTGTCCCCATCAACAACTTCATCTACTGTCACTGACTGTCTGTTAACATCACACAATGCCATGTCGATGTGGGCTGTGTCTCTGTGCTGTGTGTGCAAGGGAGCTAACCGAAGTGCACTGTTGTCATGAACATGAAGGGATGTGTATTGATATCATCATTTGATTCTGCATACATCCTACTGGGAGGAGTGGGTAGAAATAACCCAGAAGGGGAACACTGTTGACCACTTGCCTTTTCTTGTTGTCTCCTTCTGTACTGCTCCGCTCTCTGTCTGTCACGGTTTCTCTGCGCTACAGTCTTACGCCTGTAAACTGCAGTGTCACGCTGCTCTCGTGTGGCTGGCTGAGTGGAAATGTCGGTCAGTCTTAACACCACGACAGTTTGATTTTGACTCCTAGCTTCTATTTTGAATGAAGATACCGTCATTTCTTGCAGGATAGAATTGAGGATATTTTCCAAAACAGATGGCAAGTTCGGACCGGCATACTGGCTGAATTCATCTCAAACGACGAATTAGTGTTGGGAGAGTTGAAATGGCGACTTGTCGGCAACCTGACAAGGGCGCACGAACACACGCACGCACATACACACACACATACAGAGAGAGAGAGAGAGAGAGAGAGAGAGAGAGAGAGAGAGAGAGAGAGAGAGAGAGAGAGAGAGAGAGAGAGAGAGATCGTAACTTGTGTGGTAGAGAGAGAGAGAGAGAGAGAGAGAGATCGTAACTTGTGTGGTAGAGTGGTTCAGAGGTAACACGTTCGCCTCGTATGTAACAAACCCAAGTTTGACCCTGGGTACAGGGGATTTTTCCTCTCATTCTGCACTAGGCCTTACGGTCTGAATGTGGAGTCTTTCGGATGAGACGATAAACCGAGGACCCGTGTGCCCATGCACTTAACACACGTCAGTTAAACCCAGTGGCAATGAAACAGTTGTCATTCGGTTAAAATTTTACACACACACCCTTCCTTCTTCGTCATTCGCACAAAAAACACATGCTATTTAAAAAAAATGGCTGCAACACACTCTCCAGGTGGGAGCAACCCGAATTTCACAGAGACGCCTCTGTGACTATAAAGTACCAAATACCAAATGTTTCAATGGAATTTTCAGGTTTAGAGTTACACATATGTGCATAAGAATTAACATTGTATACTGCATAGTGCAATTTTCGTTTTAAGGAGTTGATGTGAATTATCTAATTTTTATTTTGTGCATCTGATTCTCCTTTATCGTTTACAAAATTTACTGCAGAATAAACTTTTACAAACTACAAAACTTCTCACGATTTTTTTTTCCGGTTTGAACGAACGTGTAATCTTTAATAAATTTAACATCTAATATAAACATTAGATTCAAAATTAGAATCTGTAACATTGAAAATTAAACATGGTGAAGAGTGAAATTAACAAGGGTAACTCGGTGAATTCAAACTGAATACATCTATAAGATTGATTAAAACGTCGGATCAACGGGCTAATGTTAAGATCAGCTCCCTCCTCTGTTCCAGGGTGAAGTTGGCCCACCATTCATTACCTTTTTCGTTAAGCGGAGACACGCGGGAACAGCTGGAGGGAGCTGATCTTAACATTTGCCCATCAACGAGATAGAACTAAAACACAGTGATCAGCAACAATGAACAATAACACATTGTTCAACAAGATTGAATCGAAACTGATTAAGCCAAAGAGTGAATACAAACATATTAACATGGGTGCAACTACACAAAATGAAAAAACCTGAAAGGCCGGGGTCCAGGGGTAATATCCCCCTGCAGCTGAAGCAAAAATGGATTTATGAAGGTATTTTAGTTTGCTTTTTCCACAATGTGTACACATGCTTATTTTAAAGTGTCTGAAAAATACAGTAAACACACAAAGATATTGTTTGACAAATTAAAAAAAAAACCCAGAAATTCCTTTTCTGGTAAAATTCAAAAACAGGAGATCCTTGTATACCAGGAAAAGTTGCACCCATGTATTAAGCAACAAGATTGAACAAGAATGTACTAATTTTTTTAAAAACCGACACTAATTGCCTGCGAGTGTATCCAGGCGAGAACACAAACATATTGCACACTGAAATCAAATGTGCATAACGTGAAGAAAAGAAAGGCAGGCACATATGATAATCATCAAGTACATGGCAGGCGCTGTGTCGCATGAAAAAAGGTAGCTCGTAAAATAAGTAGCTCGCTACCTATGACAGTGTGTGTTTGCGACATTGAGCATGAACCACAAATTTTACTTTTTTCTAGGGTTAGGGATAGGGTTAGGGTTAGGGTTAGGGTTAGGTAAATGGTTAAAGTACAGAAAAAGTGAAATTTGTGGTTGTCGCAAATACAGACTCTCATAGTAGCGAGCTACTTATTTTTACGAGCTACCTTTTTTCATGTGACAGGCGCATCTATCAAACTTTGTTCAAAAATGTACTTTCTTTACCAGCAATGCCAACAAATGGGCTACTTTATCTGCTTATAATTAAAGTCAACATGTTGTTGGCTTACCCTGGCTAAAAGACTCCAGGGATAATCCCAAAGCGAAGCACTTGAACACTGTGGTACAAGTGCATCAGCTACAGAAGAGAACATTACGTGTGTGACCGTTTTTGATTACCCCCGCCATGTGGGCAGCCACACTCCGTGTTCGGGGGATTTTTGAGACTGATGATGTTATGTTAGGAGCTTGTCATGGCTAGAGACAATTCCCGCATAACTAGGCATAGCATAACAACATTTTGATGTAGCCTTGGTACCCCCGTGGGGATACCGGGGGGTCTTTTGTAAAGATAGTTCCCCCACCTTCTGGAAGTTCTGTGCTTGCAACTTCCTCTAATCTGTCACTCTCTTTGACTCTGCCACTGTCATCTACTATCTTTCTGATTTATTGGCCCATTCTCCTGCCTTTTGTAAAAAAAAATCTTCAAATAACTTTTCTCCTTTGAACTCCTCCAAAATTGGAATGTGTCGGCTGTACGCAACGGGGAGACCAGTGAAAACTGAAAACCGGACACATACGTACTTTGCCCATTATGGCCTTTTGGCCTGGGAACGCAAAAGTAGAAGATGTTGCCTTAGTGTTCTAGCTTATGGCAATTGGTCTGACACAGCCTTAAGGCCAAGGCAAAAAAGAGCCAAAACGAAATACAAATTAAAATGTATGGATTTAAGACAGTAGACAATGGTTTTATGTTCATTGGATTTTAACAAGTTCAATTGTACAGTGAAGATAAAGAGATTGCGTTAGCAACTTGCCTTATTTACAGGACAGTAAACTTTTGAATAAGTTATTGTGAATTATGTTTTAGTATCAACAGATCAATATGTTGTTAAACTCCAAAATAGAGTATCACAAGCAGCTTTGCTCATTTTAACTGTCTCAACCATATATGTGTTCCAACAAAACTGAAAGGATACTGAAAAGGCCGCGAGGCATAGTTGTCCTCAAATACCTGACCTGACCTGATAGAAGACGAAAAAGAAATTACAATAATCTTTAACATGAAAAGTTCATAATGCAAGGTTGCAAAAAAGTTCACTATAAAGCTCTTCAAATCTTCCAAACAAAGAACGTGAAGAAAAGTTCACTATAAAGCTCTTCAAATCTTCCAAACAAAAAACGTGAAGAAAAGTTCACTATAAAGCTCTTCAAATCTTCCAAACAAAGAACGTGAAGAAAAGTTCACTATAAAGCTCTTCAAATCTTCCAAACAAAGAACGTGAAGAAAAGTTCACTATCAAGCTCTTCAAATCTTCCAAACAAAGAACGTGAAGAAAAGTTTAGTACATGTAGTATTAAAATCATACATATTTTGTTGGCTTATGCACGTTGGGCAAAAACCTTTATAATTACATGTAAAGTAGAGTGAATGATGTAGTTTTGGATCTACACTCACGCAGCATACAGAAGTCTATTTATCTCCAAAATAAGGTTTAAAAAACATCCCAAAAAGCATGAACACTATTTGTAAACAACATGAAAACTATTTCTAACAAGAAAGTTAACAATGCAACATTAAAACATTTTTAACAGTACAATCGTTGAAAACATATTTCTAACAATTAGAAACTGAAGTAACTGCAGTTTGAGGTGAAAATGTATATAATAAAAAAAAGGCATCATACCTGTCACACAAAACAAATCTACATTTTATTCTACTGTTGGACACAGAAGGAAAAAATGAACAATAAAAGAAACAATCACAGTTTTGAAGAAAAAATAATGGACAGGTGTTTCAAAATCAACAGCCAAAGATGTGGCCAAATGCCAAGGAAACAAACAATCACAGCTGAAAATTTTAAAAATGTTCAAAACAGGTGAAACAACAGAAAAGCAAACACTAATTAAAAATGTTAATAAATACCCCCTGAATCAAACACTATCTTTCTTTCCATTTGGAGTAAATAAATACCCCCTTAATCAAACACTATCTTCCTTTCCATTTGGAGTAAATAAATACCCCCTTAATCAAACACTATCTTTCGTTCCATTTAGAACAAATAAGAAAAACATGTGTCAGACCTCTGGTGCTTGCAATAAAGTTAATGTAAATACTGTATAACCTTTTGACCCCCCCAAAAAGAGTTTCAGTTAATAAATTGGAGGGTCTGAAGTATTTTTTTTTAACATACTCTTAATCCTCCGAAATTGGAATGTGTTGGCTGAATGCAGTGAGGAGACCAGTGTAGGTTAAAAACTGTACACATACATACTTTTTTAATTCGCCATATCCAGTCCTTGCAATGTTTCAAATCAGCTCTCAAGACCCACCTATTCAAGCTACATCACAACCTTTAGGCCACATTACTTCTGGACTCCACACCCCCCCCCCCCCCCCATATTAGTTTTACTGTGTGTTGACTGCAATGTCTACGTCAGCTTTGTTGCGAGAGAGAGAGAGAGAGAGAGAGAGAGAGAGAGAGAGAGAGAGAGAGAGAGAGAGAGAGAGAGAGAGAGAGAGAGAGAGAGAGAGAGAGAGAGAGAGAGAGAGAGTGTGTGTGTTGATGCTTTATTCAACTGATTGTATTTTGTATTGTGTTTTTGGGTGGGGTGAGTGGTGGTGATGGTAACGGTGTATGTGTGTGTGTGAGTGCGTGTGTGTGTGTGTGCGTGTGCGTGTGCGTGTGCGTGTGCGTGTGCGTGCGTGCGTGTGCGTGCGTACGTGCGTGTATGTGTGGGTGGGGTGTGTATGTGTATGCCTATTTGCATGTGCGTGAGTGATTATTTGGTTTTGTTGTTGAATTTCTTGCTTTTAATTTTTGTTGTTGTTAAGCGCATAGAGCTCCACATTTGGTGGAGGAATGCGCTATATAAATGATTCACTATTATTATTATTATTTTTACTTCACCCATTACGGACAGATGGCCTGGGAACGCAGAAGAAGAAGGAAAACAAGCTCTTCAAATTTATTTTTGAGGAACAAGTAACCTATAACTGATAATTGGCAACTACATTCTTGGATGTAATCACACAACCAGATTATAATGTATTTTTGTATTACAGCCCTGTTGATTATATGGTAACTCCTCTGAAACCAGAATGTGTTGGCTGTATGCAGCGGGGAGACCAGTGAAAACTGAAATCCAGACTAGACACATACGTACCTTACCCATTTTAGCCTTGAAACACAGAAGAAGAATATGGTAATGCCTGAAGGCAATTCAATTAGTATATCACAGTAACACAACAGTATCATAAAGGCACATTGCAAGACGGATAACATCAAAACTATAAATACACAGTGCTCCTTTCAGATGTACATAGTTCAATTCTCAGCTGCTTTTTTTTCTACCGTCAAGCTTGTCTCTGAAGAAAGATGAATTTTATAGTGTATTATTTTAAAAAAATTAAAGTAATGAATTTTGCAACAAGCAAATGTCTGCTGACTTAAAATTTAAAACAATAACAGTTTTGTTGTTTAAAAAAAAAGACAACAATAAAATCCAACGCAGAATTGAATAAGAAAGATTTGTGTCTTGCCAAACTTTTGACAAAAATGGAAAATATTGGATATTGGACAGACCAAATCACCAGAGCTGAACACCACAGCACAACAGAAGTGTGTGTGTGTGTGTGTGTGTGTGTGTGTGTGTGCGTGTGCGCGTGCGTGTGCGAGTGTGCGCGCGCACAAATGTACATACATGAAACGAATGAACAAATCACTGATCGAACAAAAAAAGAAGTAAATATGCTTGCAAACTCTGTAGTGTGTGTGTGTGTGTGTGTGTGTGTGTGTGTGTGTGTGTGTGTGTGTGTGTGTGCGTGTGCGTGCGTGTGTGTGTGTGCGTGCGCGTGCGTGTGTGTGTGTGTGTGTGTATGTGTACATGCGTGTGTGTGCGCACGCAAATGCAAATGTGCATGTATGAAACCAATCAGACAAATCAGTGAACCGACAAAAAAGAAGTAAATTGCAAACTTTGTATGCCTCAGTCAATACCATCAACTGAAAGGCGTTAATGCAATCCCTAAATCAGTGAACTTTCTTATGCAGCCGTTTGACCTTCTGATTGCGGGACAGTCCGACGCGAAGGGTTCTACTGCACTGGTCGGTCATCAAAGGCTGTATGTTGCCCAGCACAGTGTCCATATCTGAAACACACAAATAATCTCCATCATTTCTGATAACATACACCCGTTTGCATTCTACATTCACATATAAGGGCGCCTTGTAAACAAGCACACTTTTTTTGTATGTCACAAAAAATTAGGAGTTTCACACATTCTGATAAACTGTTGTGGGTATCAACCCAAAGGTTTAACAAGAAAGGCCTTTTTTTGTTTTGTTCGAAAGATAAATGTGTTGTAAAGTATTTCATTACGCAGGGTTTCTGATTTTTCCACTCTTATGGGGTACGTTCACCCCCTGTTTACAATTTTAAGGGGTATTTTCACCCCCTCTTTCAATTTTTAAAGGGTCAAGATAAAAAATATGGGAGAAACTCCACTCCAATCCCATGTGCCAACACACACACACACATGTTCCCCTTTAAGAGCAGTGTGATCAAAAGAATATTATGTAGTGTATGCAACGATTTCATTAGATGCTGAGAAACAGGTCTGCCAATGAGCTATTACCTTTCAATGATCAGGGTTTTCTGTACAATCTCAAGTAAAGATGTGAAATTTTATATCTAGGCTAGTGACTCCAGCTTATGGCAGTAGCCTAGAAATATTTACTGAAAAATAATGACTGTCCTTGCGCACAAATCACCATTTTTAATGAGTCATCTCACCCCCTACTTCATAATTTAAAGGGTAACTATATTCACACATGGTTTCAGATTCTAGGGGGTGATTTGAGAAGTCTAGCGCGTCAATACGCACAATTCCTACGTTTTCAGGAACCGTCACTATGTGTATTGCTTGTAGAACTTCTTTTTCTTCTTCTGCGTTCGCAGGCCATAATGGTTAAGGTATATATGTGTCCGGTTTTCAGTTTTCACTGGTCTCCCCGCTGCGTACAGCCGACACATTCCGATTTTAGAGGCTTGTAGGACAAAAGAAAAACTCCCACCTTCAGCGGGCGGAACCAGGTCGTCTTCCACATCGCAGGAGGGTCTGTACTTCCATCTGAATTGGGGAGAAGGCAGCCTGCTGGCTTCTGTTTAACAGAAAGGAATTTTCAACAGGACAACATATGATTAAACAAAACCAAAAACCAAAAACTAGACACAAAAGGAAAAGTTCATCGCCCTTCAAAGTAGTGGTTATACATGCTGGTTCTGCAACTAAACAATAAATATTGTTTTTAGCAGGGGGGCAGAAGTAGCTTTTTTTGGTTACCGGTAATGGGTTGTTTCCTCACTAACATGGAAGCTATAACTGGCCAAACGAAACATTTATTCAGTTTTTGAGTAGGGATTTGGGATGGGCACTAACTGCACATCGGTCGGTGAAATTCAAAAACCTTGTATCTCAATTTGGGTAGTTTTGAAAAAAATTAAAAAAAACCTTAAAAATTAACCGCGTTTACCACAATTGATTAACTATAATAAATATGTTGTTCAAGACATTGCGAGTTTAGTCCTGCATTTTGTTAAAATTCTTTGTTTCTTTTTTTTATACTTAAAAAGAACGAAGATACGAGGTTTTTGTCCTTAACTAGATCTGAATTTGGGACTTACGAGGTTTTTTTTCTATTTACACAACCTCATTTACCCCAGATAAAAAGTCGTTTGATATACGAGCTTTTGGTGGAAGGTGGCGGGGAAAAATAGAGAGCTGGTTATGTATCTAATTAAAAAATATTAAGAAATTGAGATACGAGGTGTTTGAATTTCACTGACGACATGCTATTTACCGATGCCAAATGAAATATCATATCCCAACTCACCTTTCAGCTTACCCTCCTCGTTTCTGTACAAGCTTTCGTCTGCTTCTGAGAAGACATCATTTTCTTGAAAGGTGACAGATTGGTCTAGTACCAACTGTAGTTCTTCAGGTACAACATGGTCTGCAGTTGTTCTTGGCATAGTATCCTGAACGAGAGAATTCTGTGCAGGAGGATTACTTTCAATTTCTTGATCAGGTACCAATTGATGAAGGGCCATTGCATGTGCACTTGGTAAGCATGAACTACGCTCAGTTTCTTCATCTTCTTCATCACTTGTTGATCTTGGAGTAGCTACAGTCTCTGCTCTTTCTGTTATCTGCTGGATGGTTTGGTCTGAAACTGAATCAGACTGCTTCATTGTGGAGCCTGTGTTCTCATCATTGGAATGATCGAAATGCAAGTTTGCATGTTCTCTTAATAATTCTGTGGCATTATGTTTGACACCTTCCTGCATGCTTTCGTGAACAAAAAACGCGTTGATGCTTGTCTTGACATTCTGAAGTGACCGGGTCATGATGACATCTTTTCCACTCTGATGATCCACAGTCTGTACAGTTTCATCTTTTGAACTTGAACTAGATTTGTGTTGTGGGTGAACTTGTACAGGACTTTGCTGACCAAGGCTTTGCTGTTCGGACATTCTGAAATCAAGCTGACCACAGTCTCTACCACTGACCACACCTGTGAATGAGACGTCTACCGTTGTCTTCAAATCTGCATGAAGCTCCTCAGGATGGGGTTCAGTTCCTTGTGCTGTATAAGGTTCCTTGTGGATGTGTTCTGATTCAATGACCTGTTGGACACTGTTGGCAGAGACACCAGTGGTATCATCACATTTTGGAATTGGATCCATAGGCTCTTCACATTCTGAAAAAGGTGCAGGTTTCAATGTAGAAACTGTGTTTTTAGGCGTAGCATTGTCTGTTGATGATGATTCATTAATCTCATTATGCTCTGAGAATTGTTGAACACAGTGTTGTTCTACTAGGCTGGTATCTTTCGTTAGTTCAATGGAGTCGCTTCGTGCATTTGGTTCACATTGGTTGTCCATTTGCTTCTGAGACAAAGGACTGTCCTTGTCACCATTATTCTGAATGAAAGTTAGTGAAAAACAGTTTGGTGATGCTGTGGGCACATTGCTGCCATCCATTGCCTCTAAATCAGTGGCATCATACGCACTCTGCAGCTGTCTATTCACAAACTGTTCAACATCTGGGAATTGAGAACCTTCTGGAGACAGCTGTGGCTGAGAGTCATAGGCATCATGAGACATGTGACAGCCAACAGAGACGTCCACAAGCTTGCTGTCCATCTGTGAACTTGGATGTTCTGTGTTGTTATCCAGAGTTTCTCCACCACCCAATCCCATGTCATCTTCTTTCATAGCATCAAAGCGGTCCAAACTGTCTGAACCCTGACTGCTTACTATTTCATAAACAGTAAGCATGTCGCTTGACTGCGCTTGTTCTTTGGTGGGTACATTGTCCGTTCCTGTGTTTTGACACAATTTTCTCTGGTCAACTTGGAATATAGGAAGTTGCTTAAGCTCAGCACGCGTTTTTTCTTTTGTCGTCAAACTTTGCATGTCATCCAAGAACCTGAGAAAAGACTTTTCACTATTAGACAAGAGTTCCTCCTTGTTTGCGCTGACTGGGCAGGACAAAGGAATGTAATCATCATTCAGAACATCTTTTCGTGATCTATGAAATTCATCAACTGTAGGCCCGCTGATGTCTTCATCAACAGCTGAACTGGTTTGAGACGAGCTATTTAGAACATGATCAAATCTGCTGTCAGTGTTTTTCTTCTGTGAATCCATGTTCTCTTGAACTTCTTGAGTTTCAAGGGGTTCTTTGGAGGCAACAGAAAATGTTGAGACATGAATCATTCCTTTTTCCGGAGTTTCGCCATCAATGCTGTTTGGTTTCTCACAAATGGTTTCGACCATATCATTCATGAGGCTTCTTATGCACAAATCTTCCTTCGCTGGATTGCATTCCATTATGCAAGTCCCTAGGTGTCCCTGGTAGAATGTCCTTGGTGGAAACTGGGTTGACATGTAATGCAGCTAAAAGGTGAAGAGAAAAGAGAAACTTTAGTAGATTGGTATTATAGTAAGCTTAAGTTAGAACTGTCATAAATTTTGTTACAAAACAGTTTTGTTTGAAAAAACACCTAAACTGCTTTCCCCCTGTAACACCTCCCCCCCCCCCCCCCCCCCCCATTTTTGCATTATCTTATCAAAGTGTGAAGCAGAAGAAATCTGTGTATAGAACACAATCTAAATCTTGCAAGCCAGGGAGGGATGTGTCAAATAATGTAAGGGAAAATAAGCATTCATGGCAAGAAAGAAAAACATGTACCAATGCATGTATCTTTAAAAACCATCAATTTGCTTTTTTATGCTAATAATTTTGTACAAAATGTGTCCTTTCATCAGCAACAGTCTTATTCTTACATATGAGGACACCATGTCTATTTGAATGATACGATACTGAAGCTACTGTATATTGAAACGTACCAGGTTGATTTAGTATGAAAACTATCATCAAGCGAGATAAATTTACGGTATGCTTAGGACAAATCTTAGATCTAAATGTCAAGTTACATAATTTTGCAAACTACACTGTATCAATCATTGTTCAGTCGGAAGCATACTTTTGTTACAACATACTGCTAGTCTCACACTGATAAGAGTCCCACATACTGCTATGCCCACAAAAGTCTCTCTCTCTCTTGTGTCTGTCAAACCCACATGAACGCATACAAACATATGCATGTGCACTCACATACACGCCCATCCAGAATAAAACTACATATATGCGTTGCACATTATGCACAAACAACGGTGTGTGGGACTAGCGGTATGTGGTAATAAAAGTATGCTTCCGTTCAAAAGCGGCCACGATACAGTCAAAACAAACACTATCGGGTAGGGTTCGATAGTCCAACGCATAAAGTTCCGACGTGGCAATAGTCCGACATTTCAACACGTGGCAATATTCCGACATTTTATTAACACGTGGCAATAGTCCGACGTGGCAATGTTCTGACACGAGCGATTTTGGAGGAAAAAAAAGTCCGACGTGGCATTGGTCCGACGTACATTAACATTAGTGGTGTAATGTATATGTTACTTGTGGCGGTACCATTGCCGATGAGGCTTAACCGAGGCGTGGTTACCGCTACACCTATCTGTATTGGTAAACAAATCGGGACTTTACTGGAGATGCACTGCCTCCGAGTATTGCCTCCAGTATTGTTCCCACCATCTTTGCATTTACAAATGTCCCATATGTGTCTGTTCCAGACCGAGATGACGTAAAACACAATTTTTCATTCATTCATTCAGAGAGTTAACATTGGTCCAACGTGGAGAGACAGACAGAGACAGAATTAGATTATTAGACAGATTAGATTCTATACTACTTGTGGCGGTGCCATAGCCGATGAGGTTTAACCGAGGCGTGGTCACCGCTACAGCTATCTGTATTAATACAAAATCGGGACTTTACTGGTTTCGTACTGCCTCCGGGCATTGCCTCCAGTATTGTTCCCACCATATTTGTATTTACAAATGTCCCATATGTGTCTGAATCAGACCAAGAGGACGTAAAACTCCATTTTCGTCCAGACAGAGACAGAAAGACGCTGATATTTGAGTAAGTGCTCACGGCACTCTCTCCTTCTCTGTCTATCGCTCTCTCTCTCTTTCTCTCACTGTGTCTGTCTTTCTTTATATCTTCTCTGTCTGTCTCTCTCCATGTCTCTCAGTTTGTCTTTCTGTCTCTCTCTTCCCCCCTCTAAGTTTGTGTGTGTGCGTGAACTAGTGAGTGAACGTGAATGTGTCTTTCTGCTGTCTCTCCTACCTCTCTCTCCTACCCCCCAAGAAGCAGGGTTTGTGAGTATGAGAGGGGCGGAGACAGCCAGAGAGAGAGAGAGAGAGAGAGAGAGAGAGAGAGAGAGAGAGAGAGAGAGAGAGAGAGAGAGAGAGAGAGAGAGAGAGAGAGAGAGAGAGAGAGAGAGAGAGAGAGAGAGAGGGAGAGAGAGAGAGAAGCAGACAAACAGAGGAAGACAGACAGAGACCTACAGGCAGACCGACAGACAGGCAGATAGAGACAGAGATTGTCATGGGGAGATGGAGACAGACAAGACAGGCGCACACACACAATGAGAAAGACACTCAAACACAGACAGAAACGAGACAGACGCACAAGCAGGCAAACAGACTGTGAGACGGAGAGAGAAAGACGGAGAAAAAGAGAGAGAGAGACACAAAGAAAGAATGAGAGAGAGAATAAGATAGACAGACAAGCAAAAAATAAAGAGAGATATAGACAGATAGAGAAAGAGACAAACAGAGAGAGAGAGGGGGGGGGGGGAGATAGTCAAACACACGGAGAGAAACAGAGACAGACACAGATGCAGGCAAGGAGAGAGAGAGAGAGAGAGAGAGAGAGAGAGAGAGAGAGAGAGAGAGAGAGAGAGAGAGAGAGAGAGAGAGAGAGAGAGAGAGAGAGAGAGAGATACATGCACCCATACATGTCGGACCAACGCTACGTCGGTCCAACGCCACGCGAGAGAAAGAGATGCATTCACCCATATAAAATGTCGGACCAACGCCACGTCGAACCAATGCCACGTCGGACAATTCTTTGAAAATGTGTCGTACTGTTGCCACGTCGGACTATCGAAATGACACCAGTACCTAGATCTAACTATGGGCCTCTTGCATGGACAAGTTTGGTTCAGCTTCTGAGCACGTAGTCTACGATTGTAGTCTACATTGTTTTCATTCTTCTTTTTACTGGTGACAACCACCATCGTCCTTTTGATGATTCTGTTGTGTAATTGGGGGACTTCGGTCAAGTAGTAAAAATAAAATTCACACAGGGATAAGATGGGAATGACAGGGTCGAAGGGAAGTGGAGATTGGGGTGGGGTGATTATGAATACTCTTCTTCTTCTTCTGTGGTGGCGACCAGCTTCTAGACTAATTGTCTTACAATTACAGAAGAACTTTAACAAAATATGTTGAAAGCTAGACCTACTCACCTACTATTCCTAAGCTACCATCTGTATACAAATTATACGATCTTCTCGAAAGGCAAATTGAGCTAGTTGAATGTAATGAAATGGCCTAGAGCGAATCAATGCTTGTCTTTCGCTCTGATCTTGGCTGTCGTCTGATCAAAGACGTAAATCAGACGTCATATCCCGGAAACGAATCAGGAAACTGTCGTCTGCTCGTAGCTGTGAATGAAGATCTAATTTGCTAGGCAACCGCGTGCTTGTTTTATTGTCGATTTTATTTTACGGTTTAGATCTAGCCTAACTTGAACCTGGGACATACAATTAATCAATAGATTGTTTCAGCACGAAGTACCTCCCCAAAACACACACACTGTGACGTACGCAAAAGCATGCGCGCACACACACTTCCGACCCTTCAAATCACTCAATATACATCTTACATCTCGTTGCTTTTCCTCGGTGTCTGGTAAGGGCACGCGCGCGGAAAGTCACGTGTTTTTTCCTTCTTTCTTTTACTTATCACGGGGTTTCTGTGCGGAACTTCTGCGTATGTGTGTACGTGCGCTTAGAGTTTGAGTAGGATAAAAAAATTAAAAAGAGAGAGAGACTGAAGACTGAAAAAACTTTATTACATAAGGATTAAGATTTTGGGCCGGGCCCATTCTTCCAATCTGTCCTTGGGACGATAACTAGACTAATACAAAACAATTAGACAAACAAATATAAGCATGTATGATGAAGCAAAATGGAAAGTGGAATACTCAAAGAATTAACAAGTAAATAAGCAAACTAGCAGAAAGAAAAGATTTTTTTTTAAACCCAACAACAACAAAAAACCAATTAAAAGCAACATTAATATTTAAACATACTGGGGAAGACGGGGTAAAAAGCGCATGGGCGGGTAAGAAGCCCACCCCAATTATCTCATGAAATAAAGAAAATTTCAGTCAAATTTGCCCATGAGACGAATGCTAGACATTAACGCTCGTCTCGTGGGCAAAATGAGACTGAAATTTGCTTCATTTCATGAGATAATTGGGGTGGGCTTCTTACCCGCCCATGCGCTTTTTACCCCGTCTTCCCTATACTACTACTACTACTACTACTACTACTACTACTACTACTACTACTACTACTACTATCTTTTATAAACATTATTATTCAAATACACTGAACAACAAGCATTATTCCTAACTACAACACTTTTAGCATGCACTAATGTCTAATAAAACACACTGTCAAAAATTCATTTTCAAAAGTCATCAGAAAAATGGAGAAAGAAAGAAGAAAAGGAAAACAACAACAACGACAATAACAATAACAAATCAGAATACAATCAGCAAAAAGTATCAACAATCTGGTATATCGCACAGTCATGCCACTGTCACTGCTTTGCCCTTACTTAACTGCATGTTATCAGGACTCCTCCTTTGTCCCCTGTGGTACATCTACCGCTACACCTATCTATATTGTTAAAGACTCGGGTCTTTACTGGTGTTGCACTGCCTCCGGGCATTGCACCCAGTATTGTTCCCACCATCTTTGTATTTACAAATGTCCCATATGTGTCTATGACCGAGAGGACGTAAAACATCATTTTCACTCACCCCTGTGGTACATAACAATTTCATAAAGTATAGTAGGCCTATGTTTCAAGTTTGGACCTGAAATTAGCACAACAATCATGACAAAAACGACATGTAAATGTAAAATGATTACAGAGAGAGAGAGAGAGATTGATTGATTGATTGATTGAATTTTATTTAGAGAGAGAGAGAGAGAGAGAGAGAGAGAGAGAGAGAGAGAGAGAGAGAGAGAAGAAGAAAAAGGACACAGAGAGAAAATAAATTTGAGAGGGGTTGTAGGGGTTATGCCCCTGCCCCAAAAAAATGATCCACCCCTGTACTATTGTAATGTTTATGTTTTTCTGTTGTCTTTTCAATTTACACAAATGTTTATTTTCCTTCACATATTTTTTATTGGTGGTTGTGGTTACAACAACAAAAAAGAAGTGTTTCTGCGGTTGTTGTTGCATGCTTTACTAGGGGAAGACGGGGTAAAAAGCGCATGGGCGGGTAAGAAGCCCACCCCAATTATCTCATGAAATGAAGCAAATTTCAGTCTCATTTTGCCCATGAGACGAGCGTTAATGTCTAGCATTCGTCTCATGGGCAAATTTGACTGAAATTTTCTTTATTTCGTGAGATAAGTGGGGTGGGCTTCTTACCCGCCCATGCGCTTTTTACCCCGTCTTCCCCTATATATCCATCAACCCATGCCCATGCGAGTGTTTGTTTAATTGAACTTTAATGAAATCCTTCATGCCCCACTAGGGGTAAAAGGATAATAAAATCTTGAATCTCCCCCCAGTGTCATGATAAATAAGTAACTACCGTGAAATAAATACCCTTCAACAGCGCACTAGAACCATTCTTCTTTCATATGATAAATAAGTCAAGTACTATTATTTAAAATATTGATATTTAAGTGCTCAATCTACACGGAAAGAAGCAAGTATGTTAATAGAGCGGGAGGGTGTAAATCTACATTTTTGCCGATAAATCGATATGCCAAGCCATGTCACTTAGTTTCGTATTTTTCAAAATGGCGGACGATATAAACAACCATCCGTGCAAACAAAAATAAATAATAATAAATATTATAAAAATATCCCTGACTTCTGAATATTTAATGATGAATCTTCTGTTCTTCCTGCATGTCACAAGACGCCTCTGAATGTATTTAGGGGCGAATCTTTTCCAAACAGCAAACAATTTGAATGACTCTGAGGAAAAGAGTATCCGCTATTTTATGGGTAAAATATTTTATGCAACACCGTTAAATCTTCTTCTTCTTCTGTGGTGGTGGCTAGCTTTAATTTTTTTTTTATACACAGTATAAGTAAATGCACACACTTTAGGGGGTGACCAAAGAAAAACAAGCAGAAGAGAGAGAAAAAAAGCAAAGACAAAAATCAGCTATCACACATAGTCTAGGCCTACATGAATTTACTTGGGTCCAGTAGAAAAATGTAAGATGCAGCAAACAAAAATAAAAATTCCTATTTCTGGACAGGGATGGGGATATTTACAGGGAGCTGCCGGCAGCTACTAATTTTCACGTTTGCCCCCAGGAAGCTGGGAACTAGCCGACCGTAGACACTAGGGTAAAAAAAAAAGAATTGAGGATGGGGATGAAGGGACTGGGGTGGGGATGTTTGTTCAGAGTTTCATTGCTGGGATGTGGCTGAGAGCTAATTGTAGCAAGCCACGCGAACTATCGACTAACGAAGGTTGTTTCTTAGACCGTTTTTGCCGATTTGAGCGAGCGCAATGGAACGTTAGCCCTTGTGAAACGGAACCCAGAGCATAAGAGGGGAACAAACTCTTGTAGTTTCAAACAAGTGTTGTGCGGAGTTCTGTTTCCCTGTCAGGAAAGGCAACTCGCAGGTTTTGACAACCTAGTACTAGTAGCAGAAGACATTCGTGATAGGTTGAGTGCAAGAGCAGCTGTTGATTCAAGCAAGAAACAGAAGTAGGGTTAGAGCTGGGTCTTATCATAGACCCAAACATTGACAGGGCTATTTGAAGTCCGGTTGTCTTTTTTTTAGGCCTA
Source organism: Phymorhynchus buccinoides (assembly GCA_017654935.2). Classification (NCBI taxonomy): domain Eukaryota; kingdom Metazoa; phylum Mollusca; class Gastropoda; order Neogastropoda; family Raphitomidae; genus Phymorhynchus; species Phymorhynchus buccinoides. Next base: position 92,748,429 of record CM065681.1, read on the forward strand.
CAAGATCATTATGGCGGATTCGAAAGGAACAAGCGATCGGCTAAATGGCAGTGATAACCCAAGAGTGACCAGTCCACAAGAAAGCAATGCGCAGATTTCAAATTCTATGATGCGCCGTGTCTTGGCAGCTCTCTTGTATGGATGCGCCTCTTTCTTAATCATTGTTGTCAACAAAATAGTGCTGACGAGTTACAAGTAAGTATTTTTTTTAATATGCTACTTTTTACCTGCAGTTTTTCTGCCTGATCGAAAGACTTTTGGAAAGTCCCCCATGGCCATGCAAACAGCACCGGTGTGGCATTCTCAAAATGGATTTGTTCTCAACATGTCTGCGCATGTGCGAAGAGTTAGGGATAGGATCAGGCCGGGTTTGTCATATGAAAAAAGGTAGCACGTTAAAAAAGTAGCTCGCTACTATGACTCGAGTCTGTATTTGCGACAACAACAAATTTCACTCTTCCTTTACTTTAACCCCTAATAACCATTTACATAACCCTAACCCTATCCCTAACCCTAGAAAAAAGTGAAATTTGTGGTTCATGCTCAATGTCGCAAAATGCCGCAAATACAGACTCATAGGTAGCGAGCTACTTTTTTTAACGAGCTACCTTTTTTCATGCGACAGGGTTCACATTAGAGTTCCGTAAGTTCCGTACGGAAAACCCTAAATAAGTGGAAGAAAGAAGGAAAATGGTTTACGCATATAGGGGAAATTCGGACACGTGAGCAAATCTTTTCCCTGCTTTGTTTCCCTTATTTATGGATTGCGCACGGGTTTCCGCATAGAATATCCGCTTATGTGTGTACACAGCCTTTAGGGTTAGGGATAGGTTTAGGGTTAGGAATAGGGATAGGTTTAGGGTCAGTTTAGTGTGGAATCCACAAAAGATCAAATTTGATGGTACGTCATGATCGATTTCGCACATGTATGCGCAGACATGCTGAGAACAAATCCATTTTGAGAATGCCACACCCTTTCATCTTCTCCCGAATTTGCCTTTTCCCTTTGCTTACTGCATGGATGCTCCTGCTTTCAGGATGTCCTGAAATGCAGGATTTTTTTTATTGCCTGAAGCTGGCATCGTTGGATTATGAGAATTTGAGAAGCAACAAATTTCCTATAAACGTTTTGTCAGTTTCTGGCATGCGTAGAATATAAAAGAAGTGAATACAGATAAATATTGACATGCCTTTACCAGGAACTTTATAGTTTTAGGATTGTTTAAGTCAAGTTGTTAACTGGGCGGCCCCTGGACCCCTGCCTTGCAGGATTTTTGAAATTTTCCAGGAGCACCCATGTTACTGTCATTTACTATCTTTCTGCCTTACTGGTCCATTCTCCTGCCTTTGTTCTAGAAACTAATACAAAGATTTTCCCAGCCGAAGACGGACATGCTGAGCCCAACTGTTTCTTTAATCTTAGCTAGGCACATAACAGCAGCATGACGCATCTGCGCTCATATATAATTATGACAGGAGACAGTGATCGAGGAAGAAGAAGGTTGGTTTCTCATTGTTAGGAAAGGGTGAAAAATCAATAAAAACAGAGTGGTACTTCAAGGTACACGGAATATGTGTGACATATGTTTAGTGTAAAGGAAGGTGAGGCTGTTGCTGTGAAAGGTGGAATGCAGTGAATCTTACTCTTAGCTGGTGCATTGATAACTGGCCCAATAGGGCATTTGCCATGAGTGTTCGCTCTCTATACTAGATGAGGTACTAATTTACCCGCACTCATTCTGCCCGAGTTACGCTGACCTTTCTAATTCAACTCTCATCTAAATACAACTCAGTGAATTTCAAGGATGTCCTCACGTGGCAAATGCCCTATTATTGGGCCCAAGAACTTTTCTTTTAATTTAACCCTCTTGCATTCACATTTGGTACCAAAAAAACAACACTTCTTCTAGTGTTCACATCCTTTCACACATTTTCAGGAAAATCTGTCTTTTGAAGCACACAGAGCACCATACAGTTGTCATAGCATCTTTGCAAGTGGGAAGCTTCTTCATAGTGCGTGTGTAACATGCCAGAACTTAGTGCATGATGGAAATGCCATCAGAGGGGGTCTCAGAGTGGGGGCAAGCTATGGGCGGTTCTGGGTCGGCTTGAATGCACACGAGGCAATTTACGGCTGATCGTTTTTGGCCGGATAAATGCAAGGGGGTTAATCTCATCTCATATAGAAATAGGAAAACAAATCTTGGTACACTTAGATCAACTTCTGAAATGAAAGAAAACATTTGTGCAAATTTGTTACATGACATGCGCATGGTACACAGTCTTGCCAAGCCTTCAAAAACCGGATCTAACCCCCCCCTCCCCCCCCCCCCCCCCCCCCCCCCCCCATGCCCCCCCCCCCTTTCCCACCGTCTTTTTCCTCCTCTCTTGCCCCTTCTTCACTTCCACATCGCCCTCCCTTCCCCATGTGCATACAAAATGTACAATTTTTCTTATTGAATGGATTATGGAGTGTCCAGGGGCAAAATCCATTTGTTTTTTTGCTAGCTTTTTATTTTAATTTTAGGCAGGTATTTACTGTGGTTTATCGAATTCTAACCTGATATTTCTAGCCCTTTTGTGTATTTTTGTATTTCGATTGAAGAATAAAAAAACCCACCCCAACATAAAATTAAATTGGATTTAAATAATTGCTGGTAATGCGTGTGTAGAATAGAAATATCCAACACCTGATTAATTATGTACAATGATTTGGGGAAAAAAAGAAAAAAGAAGTTGCTAGATAGCAGTATGTGTAATTACCGCAGGGCTCCCAATCGTCCCGCAAAACCAGGGTTTCCAGGGACTCCTTCGCTTACAGTATAGAGGGTCCTAAAGGTGGGATAGAGGGTCCCAGTGGCATTGCCAAAAATAATTTTTCTAGTGCATCCCTGGGACCCCCTGCACATTCTTTTAGAGGTTCATTTAGAGTTTTAGTGCTTTATAGACCCCCAAATGGGGGTCCCTGGGAGCCCTGTTACCGGTACTAGATTGTTGCCCTACGTGACAATCAAAATATTGATTTCTCACCTTTTTTAATTAGCATATAATGTCAGTAAATGGGTGTACTGTTTTCAGGTTCCCATCATTCCAGTTCCTTGGTCTTGGGCAGGTTAGTGATGACCATTTTTCACCAACACACCTGTGTGTGTCTGTGTGTGTACACATGTTTGTGTGTGTGTGCGTGCATGCTGTGTGTGTGTGCGTGCGTGTATGTGCGTGTGCGTGAGTGTATGTGTGCGTGTGTGTTTGCGTAAGATTACATAGTTCTGCATAATAATTAATATACATGTTTAAAAGAAACTAAAAGAAAAAGCTAAAGGCCTACAAAAAAATGCAACTGTATATATCCTAGGCCTACATGTATTTTTGCATTAGCAGGTATTTTTTAATGCCCAGTTTGTTTTGCCATATTTTTTTGACTATGAGGCGCACCTTATTAAAAGGTGTACCCCCTAAATTTTACACAAAATTCAGATTTTTTTAATTATACAGTGGAACCTCCCTATCAAGACCTTCCCTATTAAGACTCCCTCCCACTAAAGACCTACTTCTCTGAGACTATGGCCCTTCTTTGTAATGATTAAAATTACCTCCCTATTACAACTCCCTCCCACTTAAGACCTTATTTTGGACTTTTTTTCAAGGTCTTAACTTAATAGAGAGGTTCCACTGTATTTTCTTACTATTTTATCATAAGGTGCTGGGGTCTCAGTCTGGGGGAAAAAAAGTATCGCCTTATGGTCTGAAAAATGCATTAATAGAATTTGTGACCTATTGATAATAAGTACCGTAAAAGGGACTGAAATTGTATTTTGAGATGGCCAATATTTTGAGATTAATAGACTTTTCAACATAGAGATTATTATACTGGGACCCAAAAATTATTGTGAGTTATCCAGTGTTTTTTTAGTTATCCAGTGTTTTTGAGTTATCAGTTCTCCACTGTATTACATGGATGCAACCTTGCCTTG
>CM065681.1:92754902-92762402 GCA_017654935.2 Phymorhynchus buccinoides
GAATTAGCAATATTGCAAATATTCTTTTTTTTCTACCCAGTTAAGTTTAATGGTATTTTTTGGCTGAAAAATGGCTGGCGGCGAAAGGGTTAAAGAAAAGCAGTTGTATCATGCATTCTCTCACGTATTGAAGCTTTGTGCCCATGGTAAGGAACTGAGATTTCTGAACTAACAGAGAAGCTACCATATTATTCGGACTATAAGGCACACTTTATTATAAAGCGCATCCCCACACATTTTGCACAAAACTCAGATTTTGTTAGCATATTTTCTCACTATATTATCAGTCATATTATAAGGCGCAGGGGTCTCAGTCTCAGAAAAAAGTATCGCGTTATAGCCTGAAAAATGCGGTACAAATCTTTATGAAGAGGTTTAGTTTTTGCTGTAGGTCCATGAATCGCTGAATGACAGCAATGAAAGAATGAAATAGTGAGGCCAAGAGGGGAGTTAATTTGAAAGAGAATATTCACCCTTTGTTCAATTTCGACTGCAATGAACTATGTATGTTTGTTCAAAGGAACTCTGTGTCCTTCAGTGACAATGAAAACTTGGGCTTTGTAGATTGTCCCCAAAAGCTTCAAACAGTAATTCATTTTTGTTGGTTTAAACAAATTTATTAATAAACAATCATATGACAAAGCAGCAGCATCAACAAGAAGATCATGGAGCACAACGAGGTTAGAGCTTATACTCTGTGGTGCCAAAGCCATCTGAATCACATAGTATTGGCTGCACAAACATGATAGATACACTGGAAGTGTGGAGGAAAAGCAAAGCCATCTGAATCACATAGTATTGGCTGCACAAACATGATAGATACACTGGAAGTGTGGAGGAAAAGCAAAGCCATCTGAATCACATAGTATTGGCTGCACAAACATGATAGATACACTGGAAGTGTGGAGGAAAAGCAAAGCCATCTGAATCACATAGTATTGGCTGCACAAACATGATAGATACACTGGAAGTGTGGAGGGAAAGCAAAGCCATCTGAATCACATAGTATTGGCTGCACAAACATGATAGATACACTGGAAGTGTGGAGGGAAAGCAAAGCCATCTGAATCACATAGTATTGGCTGCACAAACATGATAGATACACTGGAAGTGTGGAGGGAAAGCAAAGCCATCTGAATCACATAGTATTGGCTGCACAAACATGATAGATACACTGGAAGTGTGGAGGGAAAGCAAAGCCATCTGAATCACATAGTATTGGCTGCACAAACATGATAGATACACTGGAAGTGTGGAGGGAAAGCAAAGCCATCTGAATCACATAGTATTGGCTGCACAAACATGATAGATACACTGGAAGTGTGGAGGGAAAGCAAAGCCATCTGAATCACATAGTATTGGCTGCACAAACATGATAGATACACTGGAAGTGTGGAGGGAAAGCAACACAATCTGATGAACACTAGGCAAAAAAAAGAATAGAAAAAGAAATTCATTCTTGTGCTTTGAAGATGATTTTCTTTTATATTTGACAATGATGGAAACGTAATTTTGATTGTTTTTGTTTGTTACATGCACTGCTTATGTCTGTAATCAATTTGTGTGTGTCTGTGTGTGTGTGCATGTGGTGTGTGTGTGTGTGTGTGTGCGTGTGTGTCTGTGTGTGCGTGTGGTGTGTGTGTGTGTGTGTGGTGTGTGTGTGTCTGTGTGTGTGTCTGTGTGGTGTGTGTGTGTGCGTGCGTGTGTGTGTGTGTGTCTGTGTCTGTGTGTGTGTGTGTGTGTGTGTGTGTGTGTGTGTGTGTGTCTGTGTGGTGTGTGTGCGTGCGTGTGTGTGCCTTCTAATGTTCCAGCCTGCCCATGTTCACGGTATTGCGACGGTTTTCTATATTTCTAACCATGATTGGAGAATACTTTGTTTTGGGGTAAGTAATGATATTCAGTAGAAATAACATTTTTCGTTCTTTTCTTTTGTGTGAGTGCTAATGTATCATTTGGAAATATATGTGTGCCTTTTTTTTTTATTGGATGCATTATGCGTATGTGACTACTTTACGTACACCAATTTTGAAAACTTTACATTTGCCTGAAAGTATATTTCTATAATTACAACATTAAAAAAAGAAGATAACTAGTAGAATTAACTGTGAGGAATATTTGTTTTCAGCAGACATTTGAAGCTACTGCTCTTTTTCCATGCTGTTCTCTGCAAAAAGTAATGGTTTCATTGTATTTAAACTTTATATCTGTTGTTCCAACCGTAGGCAATTACCTGCTTGGGTCTCAACAAATACATGCCTTATCTAAACAGTTTTGTGTCTGTTGCCAAAGACAAAACAAATGAAACAGACTGCAACATCGCTGGAACATACATCAAACAAACAAGCACACAACAAGTGTAACGTTTTGTGTGCTCCTTTTGCTGTTTTCTTGTGTGTCTATGTTGATAAAGGCGCATTCGCCGAAATATCCAGATGTTTTGTTGTGTCTCGTGAATAAAATATCGTCTCTTTGCACTTGTTGTGTGCTTGTTTGTTTGTTGTATGTGGTCAAATACGCTAATGCATGTTTAGAAATGTACGTTAAACGCTTTGAACTGTCTGTGCAGGGTTCAGGCCAACCAGTTTGTGAAGCTGACCGTCTTCCTGATGATTTTCGGCGCAGTGGTGGCAGCCAGGTCGGTGTCTCCTTGTTTTTTCATCATTAGGGTCAGCACTCCCAACCGCTTGCCGTCTTTTTCCGACTAAAAGGCGCACCGGAGTATAAGGGGTACCCTCCAAATTTGACCCAAACTTCAGATTTTGCTTTAGTACCATCTTACTGTATTAGTAGTCATACCACATGGATGCTCCTGCTTTTAGGATGTCCTGAAGTTCAGGATTTTTTTGTCCAGGATGCCCTGAAGTTCAGGATATTTTTATTGCCAGGAGCTGGATTATAAGAATTTGAGAAGATGCATTTTGCTGGTTATTGAGGTCATGAAGCTTAACCAGAAGTGAAAGTGCAACGAGAGCCTGTCAATTACATTGGAAGCTGTTGTTTCCCTTCAGCTTCCAGGGGCATTGCCCCCCAGAACCCCCTGCACTCCGCCGGTGGCTGGGCGGCCCCTGGACCCCTGCCTTGCAGGATTTTAAAACAATTCCAGGAGCACCCATGATATTATAAGGCGCAGGGATCTCAGTCTGGGGAAAAAGTATCGCCTTGTAGTCTGTAAAATATGTTCTTGCTAACGAATGGGGTTTCTGTACACAACTTGCGGATTGCGGATTTAATGTGCACAGGCCCTGAGGGTTATCTTAATATTGCAGCACTCGTTCATTTGTGTCTTTGTCTTTAATTCCAAGTCTGTTGACCATATGTGACCCAGCACCGCGAAAGGGACATTAAGTGTCAAAATGACCATTCTGAGGCTAGTATACACTTGAAAACTTGACAATTCTCTTTCTAATAATACAAGAGCCATTCTTGTAATTTTTTCGTTTTCGAGTTATAAGCATTCAAAGTTGGTAGGGTGACTGTCGGCCATTTTCAGAAATCACAGTCTAAAGTTTAGCGTAGCTGAAGAAAATCCACCAATCTAATCATTTCAAAGCATATTTTTGTGTATTTAGAGACCATAATAAAGATTATCCTTTATATGAAAGATGAGATATTAAAGAGCACGAAAATACCCATAACTCAAAATTGATAAAAAATGAGATTTTTGACTTTGCAAACCTGTTATGAGAAACTGGCCCCTAACTTAATGTCCTTTCCGTGGTTCTGGGTCACATATGTGATATTGCACAAGGGAGAAAAATGGATAAGAGGGGGGGGGGGGGGGGGGTGAGGAGAGGCAGTGACGGGAGATGCAGTGAGGGGAAGAGAGGGACGGGGTTGATGGTGGTTTGGGTTTTGTGTGCATGCATGGTTTTTGTATGTTTCAACTTTGTGCGTGGTGGTCATGGTGTTTGTGTTTGTGCATGTCTGTGTGTGTGTGTGTGTGTACTCATTGTTTGAAGGGGCCCCGGGGTTGCTTGTATCGGTGGGGGGCTGTTTGATTTTAATTTATGAATGCAATCTGCTTTGGGTTTTTTGTTTTGGCGGGAGGCTGTTTGAGTTTAATTTATGAACATAATCTGCTTTGGATTGTTCAACTTTTGTTCCTTTGCTCTTCTCAGTGTGTACATGTGAAGCCTTGTAGCCAGTGAAAACATACATGTCTAGGTCAGACACGGGGCTTCCAAGCAGCCACTGGACCACACACACGACTAGAGTTAGGGGAAAACCCTGTTTTATCTAAATAGGAATTGTTCGGAAATAATTAAGGGGAGTAATTTCATGGTGTGTGGGAGCGATCTTGCCTAATTCAATCAGTCAAACAGGGGAAGCTACTCTGCTTTCAGGTAGATCCCCAGCTCTCGCCGTTTGTGTTTGAGTAGACTTATATCACTTAGAACACCGTGTGTCATTCTAAATTTGATGTAATTTATATTTTTACGTCACATTTTGCAAGTTCTATCATTTTGCGGATACTGGCTGACCCTCATTTTTCTAAAAAAATGTTTGCAAGTCGCTGACTCACATCCTGCGGTTTCAAGCTCCGCCACCATTGTTGCTATGGTTTTGACTGAGTAAGTCGAGGTAATGACCTGGCTGGCTGGGTCATTCTCTCGCTTGGCACGGCATCATGTTAGGGACCGATCAGCGGGACCTGGCTGGCTGGGCCAAGCTTTCTATTTTTCTTATTTTTCTCCTGTCCACTTTCTTCATCTTGATAATTTGTTTTGTGCATTCCCGTAGATCCTCCCAAATGTTTACAGCGACATGATAGTCAGAAGTGACTGTGGTTGCTATAGGGAAAAGAAGAAGAGAAGAAGAATTAACTCTAATTTTCACGATGTGCTCTCCCCTATTTTTTTCTGAAAATCGTCTATTGTAAGCACTGACCTTGTCTCACAACTGAACCCTAAGATTTATGTGATTTGTGTGGATAGCGCAGTATTGGAATATCATGGTACAGCTGTCTTTCGTGGAAGACTATGACTCTAACTAGGGGGCATTTGCACTGGATCTAGTGCTGCAGCCAATGGGATTGATTGGCTTTTGGGAACCTTCCCCAACGCAAACTCTCTTCCTCAAATCCCCTTGGCCGAGAGGGGATGTGTCGTGGGCAAGGCTTCTCCGCTGTAAACAAATTGTAGCCCAGCCCGCTGGAACAGCAGCTGCCCCCCTCAGCTATCTGGCAGTCATTGTCGGAAACGACAGAGCCAACAACAACATTTATTTCGGTAACAGCGTACTATCAAAGTGTTTGCTGTGCTCAACGATTCAGTACTCCTCACCCACTTTTTATTTATACTTGAAAGGAATGGGGTCAATGAGATCTTTTGTCCTGACAGTGCAATCACCCAGACTAGTCTGTTCAGCCGTGGTTTGTCACTTACATCAAACACGCACATGCGTACATTATATATGATTATCGTTAACACATGTTGTCAGAAACAGTGACACAACATGCATTTGCTCAACTCCTGTGCATATGCATGTGCGCACACACACACACATGCGTGTACAGACACACACACATGTAAAAAAGCTGCTCAAGCTTATTCTTTCATCCTCATTAAGGATTATTTTGACTGGACTTGACTTGCCACACACACACACGCACGCATGCACGCACACGCACGCACGCACACACACACGCATGCACGCACACACACGCACATACACACACACACACACACCACACACACACACACACACACTGATACAAAGAAACACACACACACACAAATGTGTACATCTCTCTCTCTCTCTTTCTGCACACACACACGCACGCACGCCGCACACGCACACACACACACACACACACACACACACACACACACACACACAGTGACACACACACACACACACAGTGACACACTCACGCACACGCACACACACACAGTGACACACACATACACACACACACACACACAGTGACACACACACACACACACAGTGACACACACACACATACACAGTGACACACACACACACACACACACACACAGTGACGCACACACACACACACACAGTGACGCACATGCACATACACACACACACATACACACACACACACAGTGACACACACATACACAGTGATACACAGTGACACACACACACAGAGTGACACACACATAGTGACACACACACAGTGACACACACACACACACACACACTCTCATACACACACACTCTCTCTCTCTCTCTCTCTCACTTTCACACTCACGCACACACACACACACACACACACACTCTCTCTCTCTCTCTCTCTCTCTCTGTCTCTCTCTCTCTCTCTTTCACGCACACACACACACACTCACACACACACACACACACACACACACACACACACACACACACACACACACACTCACTCTCTCTCTCTCTTTCACACACACGCACGTGCGCACGCACACGCACACACACACACAAATGGTCAGTTCATGAGCAGTACCATATTTTTCGGACTATAAGGCGCACCCCCCAAATTGTACACAAAATTCAGATTTTGTTGCTGGATTATATTTTCTGACTATTTTATTAGTCACATTATAAGGCCCAGGGGTCTCAGTCTAAAAATAAAAAAGTATGGCCTGATAACATAGTGAGAAAAATACTGTAACATGACACTGTAGAGGTGTGTGTGTGCAGTTCTGACCTGGCCTTTGATGCCCTGGGCTACAGCTTCATCATGGTCAACAACGTCTCCACTGCTGCCAACGGAGTCTACACCAAGAAGAAACTGGAGTCCAAGGTAGGATATACGAATATGAATGTTTAATCAGGTCAAGGCCATAGCCCCATACTGATGAAGTTCACATAAACAAATTTGTATAAGAAAAAGAAGGAAGAAGCCAACAACAAGCAAACACATCATAATTGAGATAGTGCATACAAAAATGCAACATAACTCAGTACTACTAAATCAAAGTATATGCCTAGGACAAGGTAGGAGAGAGAGAGAGAGAGAGGCACACACACATGCGCATGCTCGAGCGTGCACACATACACACAAACACACACACCACACACAATCATGTGCAGACGTGCACACACACATACAGGCATGGACATGCGCACACACACACACATACACAGAGTGACACACACACACACACACACAGAGTGACACATACACACACACACACACACACACACACACACACACACACACACACACACACACACACACACACACACACAGACACACACACACACACTCAGACACACACACACACACACACACACACACACACACACACACACACACATACACAGAGTGACACACACACACACACACACACAGAGTGACAGTACTGACACACACACACACACACACACAGAGAGTGACACACACATACACAGAGTGACACACACACACACACACACACACACACACAGAGTGACAGTACTGACACACACACACACACACACACACACACACACACACACACACACACACACACACACACACACACACACACACAGAGTGACACACACAGAGAGTGA
>CM065681.1:92764902-92819902 GCA_017654935.2 Phymorhynchus buccinoides
CAGATTTAAAATTTTCCAGTGACATAAACATATCCTATCCTTCCTTTTCTCCCGTTCTCTTTTTCATATTCCATATTCTTTCTATCCCCTGAATTACTCTTTTCTCCTATACTCAATCTAGCAGTAGAAAAAGATAACACGCAATTAGCAATGGATGACTGAGTATGTGTGTTGTGTGTGTGAAATGATAGAATTTGGACATGGTACAGTGGAACCTCCCTTATAAGATCTCCCATTATAAGACTCCCTCCCACATAAGACCTACTTTTCTGAGACATTGCCCTTCTTTGTAAGTATTAAAATCACCTCCCTTATACAGAGATGGTGCTAGAAATTTTCACACAGCCACAAAACCTTAGGCCAATTTCAACAATTTTAGGCCCTCTCACTCGGTCAACATAAACTCTCAATGACAATGAATTTGATTTGTTTTTTTAACTGTCAGATCACTTCATTTTTGTTTTCTCAGATTCTCTCGCTTCTAAGTTTTGTCTTCTTTTTGGGAGGCATTTCAATCAAAAACCAGTGAAACACTGACGCTAAAGGACGACAAGATCACACAGACTCACACTACGGTGTGGCAAACGTCCGCCATAAGCAGCAAGGGAAGCAACTCTCACGAGGCAATTGGCCTTGTGCTAGCAAAATCATGACGCGACAAAGTTAGCTTTTTGATCTCGGTCACACGCGGTGCAAGCAAACTTTGTTTCACTTCGTTGTTCATAAAAAAAACGGATACACTTCGTTGTTCATAAAAAAACCCGGAAATACTCGTGCTGATTTGGTAATCAAATCTTCGGCCCACTGGGCCGACAGGATGGTTGACTTTTAGGATATTTTTTGTAATTTTCGGCGAATCGCCGAAGGCCGACGGCAAACAACAACCCTGCTTATAAGACCCCTCCCTTATAAGACCTCAATTTGGATGATATTTTAAGCTCTTATAAGGGAGGTTCCACTGTATTGGCTTAGAGGACGTGTTTGTGTGTGCAAGTTTGTAAATGAGGATGTGATTGTGTACCAGTAGGCGAATAATGTGTTCATCACCTTTTGACCCAAAGACTGGATGAGCAGGAAGTATGGTTCTCCTAGCCTTTAAGCAAGTGGTGTGTTGATACTATTACCTCATGTCTCCCGAATTGATGCTTTTCATTAAAGCGTGTGCTTAGAAAAATGCAGTGTAATTATCACCCTTTTTTAGACCTATGTGTGTGTGTCCTTTGTCTTGCAGATAGTTGAGGGATCAGAGATCGTGGAGAGATAAGCAAGGCTTAGGAAGGGGCAGGGAGGGAGGGAAGGGGGGGGGGGTGTACAAAGGACATAATCTTTTAATTCTACTCCCCACTCCTTCAAGAAGAGAAGAGCGCCATTATCTTTCTTTACACATCTGTCTACAGTAGTATCAGACCTGTTTACTCTACTCTTTTCGAGTAGTATTCTACTCAATTTGGACCTCTACTACTCTTCAAAATTGAAAATAATGCTCTAATTGCTCATTTTTAGTGAACATTGTTTGATGGTTTAATGAATAAAGCTACACATTTTTAGCAAAAACTACTCATTTCAGCTATCCAGACTACTCAAGACTTGTGTAGGGGGTAAACAGGTCTGTGGTATTGATGATTCGTACATGGAACTAAAAGTCCGAGAACCGTAATTTAATACATAAATGATGATTATAGTACCATATTTTTCGGATCATTAGGCGCTGCTGTTTATAAGGCGAATAGGGCAATTTTCAAGAAAAATCTGAAAAAATTGAAGCAAAAGGCGCCCTCGTTTATAAGGCGATACGCATCTCGCAAAAGAAAGTCAAACTTTGAAGCCTGTACGCGTCCTGTAGACGCTTACTGACCGCCATCACTGCTGTTATAAACGAGAGTTGGCTCCCCTTTCAAATAATCAAACTTCCGTTTGTGCTGCTTCCTCTTGTTGTGTTTGGACAATTCTTCGTGAAAACTGATAGAATTATGGCATTTTAAGCTATGCAACGATGCTTTTTACACCCAATGAAGGTTTGTGGCATCTGTTGGACGGTATCGCAGATGATAACAGGGATTTTGAAGCATTTCAATGAGAGTATTCGTCGTATCGGCTACTCGACCACTTTCAATGTCTGACTCACAGTAGACTGAACTGAACACGACAATAGCTGCCTCTCTTCTCACGATTTTGTTCACTAATAGAGCGCCCTCGTTTATTAGGCGCATGGGTCAAAATTGGAGGGGGGAAATATCGCCTTATAACCCGAAAATTACGGTACGATACAACAGCAACAAACAAACAAAAAGGAACAATAGCGCAGAATGATTTTTGGTTTTGCCTGTTGAACCCACGTTCATACTTTGTACTGATTTCTTCAAAGTCCGGCGAGGGTCAAGAGGGACCTGGTAACGGTGCAGAATCGCAGGTAATAAAAGACAGAGGGCTGCATAAGGTAGCTTTGTGACCAACGACAACACACAGACCAGTACGCAACAGCTGTAAAGTGTTTACACCCGTAAAGTGTTTACACCTGTTTTGTACTTGTCTGTGTGTCTCGGTGATGTTCAATTTCTTTCTTTTTAAAAAACAAAATTTTGTTTTTACTAAAGGGTAGAATTTTGGGCGTCTTGAGCCGTTCACCGCTTTGCGTCGACAGTGAGCAGAACTTGTTTGCTTTGTTGTCCAAAACACTGGGTGGTAAGCTGGAGGAAAAAAAAAGGATATTTATATAGCACTTTTTATCTAGCACAGAAATGGGCATGCAAGGTGCATGGCACATACTTCCTTGCGACGTCAGTAACTAACAGTACTTAGCATGATGTGTAATGTTTTGTGCAGTTTGTAAGCCTGTTGGGTCGAGATTTTATCATTTTTCTTTTTGTGTGTAGAAAGGGGTGTTTTGTGTTGCATACAGTCATTGTTGCGTTGTGAGCAGTTTTGTAGGGTGTCCCATAAATTGGTGTGTGTGTGTTGTCAAGTGTAATTTGTTATCGATGAGGTTCGGTTAATTGATGACTGTTGGTTGCGGGGATTAACAGTATAAAATAAAAGCCTAACTTTTTTCCTTTTCCCCCGGACTATCCCCTGTTTCCAGCCTCCTTGCTGTTCCGTCCACTAACCACCTCCCCCACTAACATCGGGTCACCAGTAGTGGGTTGCCCTGGATCCGATAAGTAAAGCGGAATGGCTTGACGTTTCCAGCACTGTCTAGATTTATGGGCTGTAGGGTGATGAAGGTGTCATGTAATAAATTGTTTGATATTTTGGTCATGTTTTCAACTTGTTTGTAAAGTAATTACATGTAGGATGTTATTGACGTGTTTGATGTTTACTGTGGTGACATTCCTGAGAAAACTATTGCTGTTGACGGGACTATAAACAATGTAAAATAAAATAAATAAATAAATAGTGGGTTGGTTCCTTGTCCCTTTATTCCAGTCATTGTTTGAAGCTTTATTTTAAATTTTAGCATGTTCTCTCTCTCTCTCTCTCTCTCTCTCTCTCTCTCTCTCTCTCTCTTCTCTCTCTCTCTCTCTCTCTCTCTCTCTCTCTCTCTCTCTCTCTCTCTCTCTCTCTCTCTCTCTCTCCCCCCCCCCCCTCTCTGAATAGCCCAAACCTAAATTTGTATCCTTGTAAAATAGTCTAAAGTCTCTCAGATATTTAGTTTTGGTACAGAACAGATATAAGTATTGCTGTGCATAAAGCCTGCCTACCTACAAATAGATTAGTAACAGCGCAGACAAATACTTTTTATCGTTACTTAATAAGGAATCTGTCCTCATCATTTTGACCTATATGTGCAGAAAAAGAAACAGACCATGAATATTTTCTGAACAAGTTAATGTGTCTAAGTGTTGTATGATGACAAACTTAAACTTACAAGCAGGAAAACATTATTAGACTCGTCAATGTTTCTACTGACTGGACTAAAAAAAAAAAGCAAAGTGAAAAAGAAATGAAATACTGGTGGCTTGTATATTGGCCACTGCAAAGAACACCTTTTGCAAGAGTGAATGCCCTTGGTGGGTGGGAGAAGATGGTTGAGTACTGACCAAACAAGGGAAGAACTCTCACAAATAACCCTATTTGAGGCCACTAAATGGCTGCCTTTCTCACAAGAGTGAATGGCCTTTTTAGTACTGACCAACAAGGGATCCACTCTCACTGTCAAGGGCGTTAATAACCCTAGTTGCAGTGGCCAATAAGCATTGTGTTTATCAATTACAGTCTTTGCAGTTTAGTTCTTTCTGCTTGGAGTTTAAGGTTTTATTATTTGTTTTTGATGTTGTTGATTAAGGGCTAGGACACATTACACGCGGAAAACCATGACCGCAATCCGTAAATAATAAAAGAAAGTAAGAAAAAAACGGACGGATTATGCGCATAGGATTCCGCATGCGCTTATCCCATCTGCTTATTTCTTAGTATCTTACTTTGTTTTGCTTATTTGTGGATATACGCATGAGTTTCTGCATGTAATGTAGACAAGCCCTTAATGATGTTATTAACCATTTCGCTGTCAGCCATTTTTCAGCCAAAAAATACCATTATACTTAACTGGGTAGAGAGCAAAATTGTTTGAAATATTGCGAATTCCTCTGTGGCGTGTATAACATTAGGCCTATCCTGTCATCCCAAAATTAAGAAAATAGTCTTTGGATAACAGGTCCTGATTTGATGCCTTTTAGTGACATGGGTGTCAAACCATTGTGGTGCATGAATGCGACATTGGTGGTGAAAGGGTTAAAGACAGTGCATTCCGTTTTTCATGGATACCAGTAATTGAAAATTAGACTGAATAGATCTTCTTCGCTTTGACATCCTCCGTCAGCTTGTTGACGACTATGATGTATAGTCGAGAATTTTTATATAAAAAAATCGAGAATCTTTATGTAATAGATAAATAAATAAACAAATCTGTGTAGACATCTTTTAGCATGGTGTCCAGTATTTGAGCTTTCTGTGCACAAAATCAGACTGGTTGAACGAAGCTGCATGTTTTGTATCTTTAGTTTTGTTTAGTAACATGACAGCTTGAGCACAAAAAGTACCCCCAGGTTGGCTTAGTTAAATGATACAGAAACCCCAACAGATAATGTCTTTACACAGTGTCCCTTTGAAAATATGGTAATGTTTGTAATGATGGATGAAAAACTGCTGAAAAGATTGAACCGAGGCTGACTGTGGGGTAGAAATGGTTGGGGTGTGTGTGTGTGTGTGTGTGTGTGTGTGTGTGTGTGTGTGTGTGTGTGTTCATGTGTGTGTGTGTGTCTGTCTGTCTTTGTATGTGTTTTTGTGTGTATATGTTGATGGGATGTGCATGCATGTGTGTTTGTGTGTGTGTGTGTATCTGTCTGGTTGTCTGACTAGTGTCTGTACATGTATATGTCTCATTGCCTCTGTGTGTATAATATGTTCATGTGTGTATGCATCGATGTGCATTTGTGTGTGTGTGTGTGTATGCGCGTGCGTGCATGCGTGTGTGGATGTGTAAGCGCAATTGTGTGTGTGTGATGTGTGCAGGACTTGGGTAAATATGGCTTGCTGTATAAGTGTTACATATACAACAGCCTGTCTGTCTGTCTTTGTATGTGTTTTGTGTGTATATGTTGATGGGGTGTGCATGCATGCGTGTGTGTATCTGTCTGTCTGTCTGACTGTAGTGTATGTACATGTATATGTCTCATTGCCTCTGTGTGTATGCATGGATGTGTGATTGTGTGTGTGTTGTGTGTGTATACGCGCGCGTGTGTGTGTATGTGTATTCGCATTTGTGTGTGTGTGATGTGTGCAGGACTTGGGTAAATATGGCTTGCTGTACTACAACAGCCTGTTGATGTTGATACCCTGCTTCGCTGCCACCTACCTGTCTGGGGAACTACACAATGTGAGACAAAGGGGGCCCTTAACTGCATACATGGATACATGGGTGCTACTCTATCATTTTTACACTGATTTCAGTATTTTTAATTTGACCAGAAACTGAACTTCAGGTTTTTTTAATTCATCAAAACAAAACAAAAATTGACCACACCTGATTTGGGGCGTATTAGTCTAGTTGTTCTATCTTGGAAGCTTACAAAGGCAATGTAATAATTTTACCAGGCTTATCAGACTCAAACTGTCTCTGTCTCTCATTTTTAACTGTCTGTCTGTCTCGTTATATCTCTCTCTTAAGTTGCCCCCCTGAATCGTCCGACAGGGCTCTGCCCCTATGCCCGGCCGGGGCCATGGGTCCCTGGATCCCTGCCGTTCAGTTTGTTTTCATTTTTGGGAGTTGCACCCATGTGCATACCATTCACTCCAAATGCCACCCGATTGTCACCATGTCTGTGAGGCATGATTCGCATGAAATACTGCCGTCTGAAAATAATTTTACTGTTTTTAGGCCCCCCCCAAAAAAAAAGATGTAACGGGTAAATTAAAGGGAGGCAATTGATGTTGAAATGAAGGCATATCCACCAGCACGACTTCCCTCCCCTGAATATCTTGAGACATCTATAATTCCTGCTCTGTCTTTTTCTTTCTCTCTCTTGTCTTAAATACTAGTACAGACAAACCCCTATTTTACGACCCTCTGTTAAGCGACCACCTCTCATTTGAGACCGGATTTGTTGGCAGGGATGCATTTTACTATGCAAACGACCTCTCTTAAACGACTTCCTCTAAAACGCGACTTACGACCGCCATTTTGTTGGTTTTTACGACCGTTGTTGTCGTCTGCATAGACTTCGAGCAAAGGGAAACAACCACGGTCAAGGGCCTGAAAGCGGAGTCGCTTCCCTTGTTGTAGAAAAGATGGCGGAAAGCGTAGGAAAAGCACGAAAACTTGACTTTGAAAAAGAAAACCACTGACTTTGGACGAGAGTGGAGGTGATTAACAGAAGTCGGCGAAGTGAAACTGTAATACATCGATTGCACAATCCTATGGAGTTGGAAAGACCCAAATCCAGTTTTAATATGTCATTGTATGTGTGCATGAAGAAGAGAGTATGAACTGTGCTGAACTTTTTCTTTCTACGGCTGCCAGTGAAAACCTCCGTCATACGACCCCTCCAATTTACGACCGATTTTTCCGGACATTTTGGAAGTCTTAAAATAGAGGTTTGTCTGTAGTACCATATTTTTCGGACTATAAGGCGCACCCCCCAAATTTTACACAAACTTCAGATTAAGTTATTGCACTCCCTCCCCCCCCCCTCTCTCTCTCTCTCTGTCTCTCTCTCTCTCTCCTCCCTCTCTCTCTCTCTCTCTCTCTCTCTCTCTCTCCCTCTCTCTCTCTCTCTCTCTCTCTCTCTCTCTCTCTCTCATTGTCTGTCTGTCTGTCTCTGTGTGTGTGTGCTTGCGTGTGTGTGCCCGCGCACGCACATGTGTATGTGTTTGTGTGTTGTTTTAAATGGGCACATTTTTAAGTTAATGTAATGAATTTTAATAATAATTATTTGGTTGGTATAATTTCGCTTCACACATTTGATTAATGTTCTTTCAGTTATGTTGTATTTCTGTCATGTTGTTGCACCTAACCTGAATTTCTCTTTTGGAGACATTAAAGTATACTTGAACTTGAAGTTGATTAATGCTTCCACATTGACAAAGCTCACAGTGGTTCAAGTTCTCATAGTAATGTCCAAGTTTGACGTGTGACTTTTCCTTTCTCATGCTCTCTTTTATTTTTCCTCTCCATATTTACAACGAGGCTTTATACAGAAAATTCTCTGCCCCCGTCTTGTGCACTGAGATGTGTGCGCCACCTACATAAGATTATCGCCCTTGTCTGTCAGGAAGAAGTATACAGCCACAGAAAATTATCTGCCCCTGACTCGTCACTAGGTGGCATTGTCAACTCAGTCCTAAAGTTATTGCCCTTTGTCGCCAACAAGTAGCATAAAGCCTTATTGACAGCACATAGGTATTCAGTGGGGTTCTTTTTATTCTCTTTCTCTTTTCGATCTTCTCAGTCTTCTTCTTTTTTCGAACCAACGTTTTAACACTGCTATGCCTGTAATTTTTCAAATCCCCCCCCCCCCCCTCTTTTTTTTCAGTCGTGGGCGTATGATAGATGGGTGGATCCGTTGTTCCTGGCGTCATTCCTGTCGTCGTGCATGATGGGATTCCTGCTGAACTACTCCATCATCCTGTGCACTGCGTACAACTCGGCACTCACCACCACCATTGTTGGGGTCCTCAAGGTCTGTGTGTGTTTGTGTGACTCTGTGTGTGACTGTGTGTGTGTGTGTCCTCAAGGTGTGTGTGTGTCTGTGTGTGTGTGTGTGTGACTGTGTGTGTGTGTGTCCTGTGTGTGTGTGTGTCTGTCTGTCTGTGTGTGTGTGTGTGTGTGTGTCCTCAAGGTGTGTGTGTGTCTGTGTGTGTGTGTGTGTGTTTGTGTGTGTGTGTCCTCAAGGTGTGTGTGTGTCTCACTGTGTGTGTGTGTGTGTGTGTGTGTCCTCAAGGTGTGTGTGTGTGTCTCACTGTGTGTGTGTGACTGTGTGTGTGTGTGTCCTCAAGGTGTGTGTGTGACTGTGTGTGTGTCTGTCCTCAAGTGTGTGTGTGTGTGTCTGTGTGTGTGTGTGTGTGTGTGTGTGTGTGTGTGTGTGTGTGTGTGTGTGTGTGTGACTGTGTGTGTGTGTGTCCTCAAGGTGTGTGTGTGTGTGTGTGTGTGTGTGTGTGTGTGTGTGTGTGACTGTGTGTGTGTCCTCAAGGTGTGTGTGTCTGTGTGTGTGTGTGTGTCCTGAAGGTGTGTGTATGTCTCTGTGTGTGTGTGTGTGTGTGTGTGTGTGTGTGTGTGTGTGTGTGTGTGTGTGTGTGTGTGTCCTGAAGGTGTGTGTATGTCTCTGTGTGTGTGTGTGTGTGACTGTGTGTGTGTCCTCAAGGTGTGTGTGACTGTGTGTGTGTGTGTGTCCTCAAGGTGTGTGTGTGTGTCTGTGTGTGTGTGACTGTGTGTGTGTGTCCTCAAGGTGTGTGTGTGTCTCTGTGTGTGTGTATGTGTATGTGACTGTGTGTGTGTGTGTCCTCAAGGTGTGTGTGTGTCTCTGTGTGTGTGTGTGTGTGTCCTCAAGGTGTGTGTGTGTGTCTCACTGTGTGTGTGTCACTGTGTGTGTGACTCTGTGTGTGTGACTCTGTGTGTCTGTGTGACTCTGTGTGTGTGTGACTGTGTGTGTGTGTGACTGTGTGTGTGTGTGTGTGTTTGACTCTGTGTGTGTGTGACTGTGTGTGTTTGTGTCCTCAAGGTGTGTGTGTGTGTCTGTGTGTGTGTGGCCTACAACTCGGTGCTCACCACAACTATCCTGAGTATCCGACCCCCCCAAAAAATGTGGAAGTAAGAAATATGAAAGAGTGTGCACATTACACGCGGAAACCCATGCACAATCCCATCTGCTTACATAAGTGGATGGGGTTTCTGCACAGAACTTGCGGATTGTGGATCTAATGTGTACAGGCCCTAATGCAATGAACAGTAATTGTCATACAGTGAAACCTCCCTTTAAGACCTCCCATTATAAGACTCCCTCCCATATAAGACCTACTTCTTTGAGACGTTGCCCTTTGTAAGTATTAAAATTACCTCCCTTATCAGACCCCTCCCTTATAAGACCTCATTTGGGGTGATTTTTGAGGGTCTTATAAGGGAGGTTCCACTGCATTGTGCCTAGAGGTTTTATGAAAGTTGGGTGTTTTTTTGCTGTCTGTGTGTGCAGAACCTGTTGATCACCTACTTGGGCTTCTTGATTGGTGGCGACTACATTTTCAGTATGACCAACTTCATCGGCATCAATGTCAGGTCAGGAGAATGTAGCAAGCGTACTGTCTTTTGTGTATTTATGAGTATGAGTGTGTGTTTGTGTGTGCATGTGTGTGTGTTTGTGTGTGCATGTGATTGTGTGTGTGTTTGTGTTTGTGTGTGCATGTGATTGTCAAGTCAAGTCAAAATGATCTTTATTGACGATAAAGGAATAAGCTTGATAAAGCTTGTTTACATCCTGTATGTGTGTCTGTCTGTCTGTCTGTGTGCATGTATCTTTGTGCATTTGTGTGCAATTGTACTGATAATCACTAATGATTGATGACGTTGAAGATAATAATGATGCATTTACTCTCTTGTCAAATAATGCAAGATCAATACAGTGGAACCTCCCGTATAAGAGCTCCCATTATAAGACTCCCTCCCACATGAGACCTACTTCTCCGAGACATTGCCCTTCTTCGTAAGTATTAAAATGTCAGGGCATGTATGGCAGGGCAGGTTTTCCTCTGTCAAGTTGGGAAATGGTTTTTCCCCGTGGGGACACCGGGGGGGTCTTTCGTACAAATAGTTCCCCACTTTCTGGAAGTTCTGTGCTTGTAACTTCCTCTAATCTGTCACTCTCTTTGACTGCCTTTTCTCTTAGCTTTTTGTCATCTACTATCTTTCTGACTTATTGGCCCATTCTCCTGCCTTTTTTCAAAAAACAAGTCTTCCCCAAAAAATTCATCTTTGAGCTCCTCCGAATTCGGAATGTGTCGGCTGTACGCAGTGGGGAGACCAGTGAAAACTGAAAACCGGACACATGCATACCTTACCCATTATGGCTATATGACCTGGGAATGCAGAAGAAGAAGAAGAAAAAGGGAAATGGTTTTATAGTGAAGGCATTTTGAAATCGACCAAGGTTCTCAAGCTAAAGACATCATACTGGTTGTCTTTCTGCCGCCTTGGTTGTTTTTAATTCGGCCAAGATTCTGCGACAGGCATTTCTTTTTCTTCTTCGATCGCTCAGACAGTTTCCTGTCCTATGAATGCAGATGCGTCATGCTTCCGTTATGTGACTAAGAAATGATCATCCCCAGCATGTCCGTCTTCGGCTCAAGAAAAGTGTTTCTTGAAAACAAAGGCAGGAGAATGGACCAGTAAGGCAGAAAGATAGATGACAGTAAGCAAAGGGAAAAGGCAGGAGAATGGACCAGTAAGGCAGATAGATAGATGACAGTAAGCAAAGGGAAAAGGCAGGGAATGGAAAAGGCAGGATAGAATGGACAAAGGGTAAGGCAGAAAGATAGTAGATGACAGATGAAGCAAGCAAAGGCAAAAGACAGGAGAATGGACCAGTAAGGCAGAAAGATAGATGACAGTAAGCAAAGGGAAAAGGCAGGAGAATGGACCAGTAAGGCAGAAAGATAGTAGATGACAGCAAGCAAAGGGAAAAGGCAGGAGAATGGACCAGTAAGGCAGAAAGATAGATAGATGACAGAAAGCAAAGGGAAAAGGCAGGAGAATGGACCAGCAAGGCAGAAAGATAGTAGATGACAGCAAGCAAAGGGAAAAAGGCAGGAGAATGGACCAGTAAGGCAGAAAGATAGATGATAGAAAGCAAAGGGAAAAGGCAGGAGAATGGACCAGTAAGGCAGAAAGATAGTAGATGATAGAAAGAAAAAAGGGAAAAGGCAGGAGAATGGACCAGTAAGGCAGAAAGATAGTAGATGACAGCAAGCAAAGGCAAAAGACAGGAGAATGGACCAGTAAGGCAGAAAGATAGATGACAGCAAGCAAAAGGGAAACGCAGAGTCAAAGAAAGTGATAGATTAGAGGAAGTCACTGGGGCAGTGGGTGGATGCCTCATGCCTCCATACGGGGAGCTGGACGACCCCTCCCCCTCCATGAGTCTCTCCCCGTGGGGGGGGGGGGGGTCTTTTGTAAAAATAGTTCCCCCACCTGCTGGAAGTTCTGTACTTGTAATTTCCTCTAATCTGCCACTCTCTTTGACTCTTCCTTTTTTCCTTTGCTTTCTATCATATAGTATCTTTCTGACTTATTGGCCCATTCTGCTTTTTTTCAAAAAAATCTTCCAACTAATGTTTTTACTTTGAGCTCTTCTGAAATTGGAATGTGTCGGCTGTATGCTGCGGGGAGACCAGTGAAAGCTGAAAACCAGACACATACGCATGGGTGCAACTTTTCCTGGTATACAAGGATTTCCTGTTTTTTAATTTTACCACAAAAGGAAGTTCCTTTTTTTTCAATTTGTGAAAGAAGATCTTTGTGTGTCTACTGTATTTTTCAAACACTTTAAAATAAGCATTTGTATAAATTGTGGAAAAAGCAAACTAAAATACCTGCATAAATCAAATTTTTCTTCAGCTGCAGGGGGACATTACCCCTAGACCCCAACCTTTCAGGTTTTTTCATTTTGTGTAGTTACACACAAAAGAAGAAGAAGGGGAAGTTACAAGCACAAAACTTCCAGAAGGTGGGAAACTATGATATAAAAGACCCCCCCCCCCCTCCCAGTATCCCCATTGGTTCACCTACACTACAGGTGGGGATCATTGTGAACTCACTCACTGCCTACAACAACACTAACACTTCCTACCTTCCACCTTTTCACCTTCCAGGTGGGAAGTGAGAAAGTTGGCTTCATTCTTTGCAAGGTTGGTAGGCTGCGAAGTAGTCACTCTTTGTAAAAAATCTAGGCTTTTTTGGTGTGCCTTGAGTCTACTTTATTTGAAGAAAGGCGCTAATGCTATGTATTATTACTATGTTTTATTATTATATGATGTTGTGTTGTTTTTTCAGCGTGGCCGGCAGCCTGATGTACACGTACGTGACGTTTCGACGGCCGCCCCCCACCCCTCTCCCTCATCTGTCTTCCAGCTCCAGCTCCAGCAGCCGGCAGTGAGGCGCTTCTTTCATCAGGGGGAGACAACTTGGATCTCAGTAGAGAAGGACCACACCGGTGCTTTAGCCTGAGCATTTGTTCCTTGGCCAGCCACACTGCGTATGATTCGATTCAGTGCGATCCGATTCTGACATTTGTGAGGCACAATTCGTGTGAAATTCTACGGTCTAAAGGAATCTGATGAAATCCTATTAGTTATGTTCGCTGACAGGGTCTAGTTCTTCGCTCTTCGCCGTATTGTGTGAACTTTTTCACTACGTTGCACACACATGTGCATGGTAGAACCTTTCTCCATTCAGTACACTCCATGCATATGTGTGGTGACTTTGAGTGTGAACAGCGCATTGCTGTGTATGGTCTTGGGGCACGCACACATGCATGCACACACATACACACACACGTACACACATACACACACACACACACACACACACACACATCCTTTTGTTCTTGTTTTTAACAAAATGTCTGCATTTTCTTTTATCTACCTAACATACTGTGAAAGTGCAAATGCTGCATCTTGTACAAATTCAATGACCATTATTATATGCCTGTATACATCTTATTTGGAACAAAACCTTTTTCTTTTTATGTTTGTTTAATTGCACTGATTTCCCCATTTTTAAAAAAGTTGTGTTTTCAGTTTGATGTTCACTTATTTTTATTATTTTTTATGTAAAGGTAGAGTTCTGCATTGTTTTGTTGGAGAATGTGAACAAACAATGTTGTTCAGTCTTGGAGCTTGAAGATCAATTTTCTTGAAAGTTAAATGAGAGTGTGGCCAATATTTTGTTGTTGTCGTTGTTGTTGTTGTTTAGTCTTTGAGCTTCGATACAAATCAAATGTTTGTTTGTTTCGTACACATCACATGTGAATGCTGAAGAGAAAACAAGGAAAGCACCAGCTTTTTTATTTGCTAACAAAAGGCGTGTCGGACTGTAAAATACCATGCTAATATAATAACATTAATTCTGCTTCTGTGTGTTTGGTTTTTCGCCCTGTAGCTCGTGAACCGGTGGACAGAATCGCTTCAAATTTTGTGTGTGGGTGTGTCATGGTACCCAGATGGTCCCATATCAATGTTGAACCTCCAGTGCAAATCTCTGCCAAGATTGAAATGAACTTTGTTGGAAGAGTCCTGTATGAACTGCTGTCAGTTTGATGATGCTCTGCAGTGGCGAAATCTGTTAAACCTGGTTGAATGTTGTTGTTATTGTTATTGTTGACTCACTGACCAAGTCTAGTCTGCACAGGGTTGTTTTAAAACGCATTGTGTATTCAGACTCGATTCAGTTTGCTAGTCCCGTAAACATTTTCCATATGTTTTGAGGAAAAAAAGAAAGGGAGATAGTTGAAGTTATTAGTATTATTACTTTGTTTGTTCATTTGTCTGTTTTTTTAATTTATTATATTGCTCTCAGAGTGTTCTGAGTTGTTATTATTACAGTGATCGCACTAGCAATTTTGAAATCCAGTCCCATCAGCGACAGTGCTCCCCAACAACCAGTCCCATCAGTGACAATGCTCTACAACAACCAGTCCCATCAGTGACAATGCTCCCCAACAACCAGTCCCATCAGTGACAATGCTCTACAACAACCAGTCCCATCAGTAACAATGCTCCCCAACAACCAGTCCCATCAGCGACAATGCTCCCCAACAACCAGTCCCATCAGTGACAATGCTCCCCAACAACCAGTCCCATCAGTGACAATGCTCCCCAACAACCAGTCCCATCAGCGACAATGCTCCCCAACAACCAGTCCCATCAGCGACAGTGCTCCCCAACAACCAGTCCCATCAGCGACAATGCTCCCCAACAACCAGTCCCATCAGCGACAATGCTCCCCAACAACCAGTCCCATCAGCGACAATGCTCCCCAACAACCAGTCCCATCAGCGACAATGCTCCCCAACAACCAGTCCCATCAGCGACAATGCTCCCCAACAACCAGTCCCATCAGCGACAATGCTCCCCAACAACCAGTCCCATCAGCGACAATGCTCCCCAACAACCAGTCCCATCAGCGACAATGCTCCCCAACAACCAGTCCCATCAGCGACAATGCTCCCCAACAACCAGTCCCATCAGCGACAATGCTCCCCAACAACCAGTCCCATCAGCGGCAATGCTCCCCAACAACCAGTCCCATCAGCGGCAATGCTCCCCAACAACCAGTCCCATCAGCGGCAATGCTCCCCAACAACCAGTCCCATCAGCGACAATGCTCCCCAACAACCAGTCCCAAAACCAGTCCCCAGTGAAAACCACAATATCAAAGCCTCTGTGAAGACAATTTATTAGTCCTAGCAAAACATTATCAGTCCTTGGGACTGACAGGTCAAGTCCCATCAGATTTTACTGATCATTATCAGTAAACACGCTCACTGTATTGGCGTGACATGTGTACCAGTCCCATCAGTATGTATATAGGGTAGAACTCACTTTTTAAGATGAAAGATAATCATTCATATCATAGACGTTTGGTTTTATAAGCTGGTGCTTCTTTGGTTTGTTTATTCATTTTCAAATTAATTTTGTCCAGTTGCTGATTAGGTATAAATGAAGGTTGTATGTGTGCGTGTCTATGTTTTTGTGTGTGCGTGTGTCTCTTGTGATGTTTTACAAATTGTTGTTTTTGTCATTAAAAATAATGGGCAAGGAAACGAAACAAAATTCAATTCTGCATTTTGTAATTCTCTTTTTCATATCCTTTTTTTTGGAGTGTGGAACAAAATTGGTGCAAAATCATTTCATGGTAATCCACTTTTGCTTGTATATTTAATGACCAGTACCGATATTGCTTACTGTTAAAAATATGAAAAAGATCCAGTGACCCCTGTTGCTTGCAGCTAAATATCTCAAAAGAATATGTTTACCGTTCTGATTGAAGCTTAAAATGACAGATTTATAAATGAAGTCCTAGGAAAATTATTATCAGTCCTTGAGGACTGACATGGAATAATGACAATGTGTGATTTTTATTTTTCGAAAAGTGCCATATTGGTTTTGCAATCAGACTCAGATTTTACTGATAATTATCAGTAAACACGGTCACTGTATTGGCGCCTTATGTCCAAAAAACTGGTATGTGTATGTGTGTCCATGTTTTATGCTATGTATGTATATAGGGTAGAACTCACTTTTTAAGATGAAAGATAATCATTCATATCATAGACGTTTGGTTTTATAAGCTGGTGCTTCTTTGGTTTGTTTATTCATTTTACAACAAATTAATTTTGTCCAGTTGCTGATTAGGTATAAATGAAGGTTGTATGTGTGCGTGTCCATATGTTTTTGTGTGTGCGTGTGTCTCCTGTGATGTTTTGTTTACAAATTGTTGTTTTTGTCATTAAAAATAATGGGCAAGGAAACGAAACAAAATTCAATTCTGCATTTTGTAATTCTCTTTTTCATATCTTGTTTTTTGGAGTGTGGAACAAAATTGGTGCAAAATCATTTCATGGTATTTTTATCCACTTTTGCTTGTATATTTAATGACAATTTTACCGATATTGCTTACTGTTAAAAATATGAAAAAGATCCATTTACCCCTGTTGCTTGCAGCTAAATATCTCAAAAGAATATGTTTACCATTATTGATTGAAGCTTAAAATGATAAGATATTGAAATAAATGAAGTTTCTGATGGAAATATTATGTAGCAATAAGCAGGTCAGTTGAGATAACGTAAAATGGAATAATGACAACTAGAGAGAGAGAGAGATTTGTGCATATGCACTGTTGGTGGTTGGTGTCACTCTTGAATGTTGTTTTTTAGCCTGTTGATGAATAATTGATTGTAAAGCGTTGCCATCATTTTCCTATATAAATGGACTATAAGGTGACTGGAACTTGTTTTCCCAGACTCAGACCCTTGCACTGTTTTATAATGTGACTGTAACTTGTAAAATACGAATGCTTGAAGATTGGTTCTCAATAATGTTTTTGACTGGTGCTTGTCTTACAGTACAACACGAATGCTCCATGACACACTGTTTCTCAATAGTATGTGCTTGTGACTGGAACTTGTGTCTTCCCTGGCTTACAACACGAATGTTCCATGACACACTGTTTCTCAATAGTATGTGCTTGTGACTGGAACTTGTGTCTTCCCTGGCTTACAACACGAATGTTCCATGACACACTGTTTCTCAATAGTATGTGACTGGAACTTGTGTCTTCCCTGGCTTACAACACGAATGTTCCATGACACACTGTTTCTCAATAGTATGTGCTTGTGACTGGAACTTGTGTCTTCCCTGGCTTACAACACGAATGCTCCATGACACACTGTTTCTCAATAGTATGTGATTGGAACTTGTGTCTTCCCTGGCTTACAACACGAATGTTCCATGACATACTGTTTCTCAACACGAACTTGTGTCTTCCCTGGCTTACAACACGAATGCTCCATGACACACTGTTTCTCAATAGTATGTGCTTGTGATTGGAACTTGTGTCTTCCCTGGCTTACAACACGAATGCTCCATGACACACTGTTTCTCAATAGTATGTGCTTGTGATTGGAACTTGTGTCTTCCCTGGCTTACAACACGAATGCTCCATGACACACTGTTTCTCAATAGTATGTGATTGGAACTTGTGTCTTCCCTCACAACACGAATGTTCCATGACACACTGTTTCTCAATAGTATGTGATTGGAACTTGTGTCTTCCCTCACAACACGAATGTTCCATGACACACTGTTTCTCAATAGTATGTGCTTGTGACTGGAACTTGTGTCTTCCCTGGCTTACAACACGAATGTTCCATGACACACTGTTTCTCAATAGTATGTGCTTGTGACTGGAACTTGTGTCTTCCCTGGCTTACAACACGAATGTTCCATGACACACTGTTTCTCAATAGTATGTGCTTGTGACTGGAACTTGTGTCTTCCCTGGCTTACAACACGAATGTTACATGACACTTTCTCAATAGTATGTGCTTGTGACAATTCCAGTGCTCTGACTGTACAAAATGTGTCCCAGACAACTAAACAAACCTGATCTTCCTGACACCTTGAGGGGCCTTAATCTTATGTTAATTTTCTACGACGTTTAGTGCTCTCAGATATTGATGTATCCGCTTGGTATACTCTCGTCCAGGCTGGAGCCAGATTACCTTTGCCTTTGCCTGAAAAAGTAGTGAATGGATTAAAATCAATTTTCTTTGAGGGGCTGAGTATCACCTGAAGTGAAAGTGGCGTGAGAATTGTTTGTTTGTTTTCAAGTTAATCTGGATGGTCTTTTCGGAAACAGATTTTCTGTATCACTCTTTATAATTAAACTGTTAACAGAGAGAGAGAGAAGTAGAGATTTATCGCCCTCTGGGCCAAAGGGCCATTTGAAATTATGAAGATGCTTAACGGAAAGGAAGACTTTAGTAAAGATACAGATGTTTTTTAAAAATTTATACAGATTTTGAGAACTGTTAACACTATATTCCAAACATTATTGTGAGATGAGAATCGAACATGCAACCTGATTTTATTTGTGCATGCAACACTCACAGCTTACACTAATGTCCATTTTCTTTTACTATTTTGTTTTTTAATTCTTTGATGAATTTTAATCATGTTTGTAATTCTTAGAGATGTGACTCTGTTCTGGCATTCGGAGACCAGCATGGCAAAAGAGCAGTAGCTGGAAATATCTACTACTAATAAAATGCTCCTTACAGTTATTTCCCCTTGTGATGCTCTTTCTTTATTGTTCTGATATTCCAAACATTATTTATAGATTTTAATTATTTTTTTTTGAGGGGGTGAAAAAAAATGCAGCAACAAAATGTTTTTACATTTTGGCATAAATCGGAATAGTAAGCTGGACACAAGAGTATATTGTTATAACTTGTGGTTTTGTTTTGTTTTTGTTTTTGTTTTTTTGTTTATTTGCTGTCCCATATGCTGGGCCGTACAGTGGCATTGCTCCCACGCCGCTCGTTCCGAATCCCAATGCACAGCTACACCCGGGTTTGTTCAAGTCGCAGAATCCGAGACCAGCAGTCCAAGGGGAGCGAATCTATGTTAGGCCGTCAGGAGGCAACCAACCGAGGAGACACTGCACTTCTGCTGAGTCACTTCGGTGGAGTTCAGTGGAGCCTGTTCAGGACACCACCTACTAAGCCCCCTACTGACGACACTATTCTCTTAGTCGCGGAGCCAGCGTGAGTGAGGTCCTCCTCCGAGGGTGCCACCTCGAGTTCCACCGACAGCTCCCCAGAACACACTGATCCCCATGACTTTGACCCCAACGCACCAAGGCATAGGCTGGATTGGAAACCGAAACTGAGGTCACCATGAGAGCAGGGCATGCAAAGCCACAGAATTTGAGACATTTAAAAAAATTTTTATGATTGATGGGAAATGAGGCCATTGATAACGATAATGATGATGCTATGGAGTTCTGTATCGGTCTGAGACTGCATGGCAGGGCTGTATTCTACGCTTCCTTTCATAATGATATCCCGGCGTTAACCAGAACTACAGACACCTGCAGTGTTGGTCCTGCAATACTCTCAGAATCACATCCGTTAAGCGGATGAAACTCGACTGTGTGGTTTTCAGTCTTCCCATTGAGCCCATAACCACTCACTCTGGGTAGGAGTCGGTCCAGGACCGAAAAAACCCTCGCCTCTGATGGGATTCGAACCCAAGACCTCCCAGCCAGTAGTCCGCGACGCTAGCCAGTACACCACGGCGGCTGGTAACTTGTGTTTTTTTTTTAATATATTATAATTTTTATTCCGTATTGTTCTTCTATTTATTTTTTTATATTTGTATTTTATATATATATAACTAGCTGTGGAACCCTTGGCACATGAGACATAGGTTTAAAGACCCGGCGCTTGCGCGCTTCGAGTCCTTGTGCTTCGCGCGCGGTTCGACTTCTCGCGCTTCGCGCTCCGCTAAACTCCGCCCCCTTTTTTTACTCCGCCCCCTGTGATCGACTCAGAGGGTGCCAAGGATGCTTGATCAGCTTGATGCCAAATTTGGTGTCGATCGGTTGAGAACTGTGGCCGTGCATAAGGGACACACACACACACAGACGGACACACATACAGATTTCGAAAATATATATGATATTATTTGTATTATATAATCTACATGTAATGGAAATTGAAAGATGGGTGAGGCAACATTAAGCAAATAATGGCTTGCGTCTGAGCATTAAAAATACTGGGTGTGTATGTGTGCGTACGTGCGTGTGTGTGTTGTGTGGAACATAAGGAATATCATATCAACCATGAATGAGCAGCAGTGCAAACAATCAGCTGTTTAAGCTTTCCTTTGTCTTCCTTTGTTTTATCAAGTCACTAATGTAATGTGATAAACTTGTTCATGTAATGTGATGCAATAGAAACTAATTAATGATGGAACCTGGCACACTTTTATCGCATAAAATTGTTACAGAAAAAATAATGCTTGCATGCTTTTGCTTTTGCTTTAATTTTTTGGGGGGTATTTTACAACTGTGTGTGTGTATGTAGTGTATGTGTGTGTATTAGTGTGTGTAGTGTATGTGTGTGTGTAGCGTGCAAGTGTGTGTGTGTAGCACACGCATGTGTGTGTGTGTGTGTAGCACACACACATGTATGTGTGTGTGTAAAAATGTATACCTATATCAAAGTGTGTCCAGAGTTTTGGTGTTGCTTACATTTTCTCATCCTCCCCTTTCCTCTAACTTTCCTCCTCCCCTCCCCTCTAACTTCCCTTCCCCACTTGATGCCTGTTCTTTTTAAATCACCCTACCACTATGATAATTACCATCCATCCATCCACCCCCAAAATCTGCCAGTATTTTTCGCAGCCTTCCCTTTTGGGGTTCTACGGGTCCCAGGGCATTGTTGTACTTCCAACGTATCCATCTACCTGACTATTCATCCAGAAATATGCATCTGTATTCCAAATAATACTGCATTTTGTGTGCGCACTGGCTGCCATTGTTAATGGTCGGAATAAATGTTAACATTGTTCGCTCTTTGCTCATGACAACACAGTGATATGCAAGTAATCTTATGACTGGCCTATCATTGTGTTCCATGGGAAAAGAATGAAAAATGTTAAAGTGTACCGAGACCTTAACCTAAGCTTTATTATGATGATGTGTACATACAAGGTTTTGCAGCTTGAACTATAAGAGGAAAAAGAAGCAATCATTAACGAGGGTCAGAGGGAGAATGTGTGCATTGCTGTTCTACTTGCATGAATTTCGTGAATAGGGTTTGAACTGCAAGGAGTAGGGATATCGGGAGTCTTGTACAAATAGTCCCCCCACCTTCTGGAAGTTCTGTGCTTGTAACTTCCTCTAATCTGTCATCTGCTATCTTTCTGCCTTATTGGTCCATTCTGCATTTGTTCTAGAAATTCCTACAAAGATTTTCTCCATCCGAAGACGGACATGCTGGGCCTAACTATATTCCTTAGTTAGGCACATAACGGCAGCATGACACATCTGCCGTAATAATGACAGGCACCTGTCATTCTCCACACATGATGCTATAATTAAATGGTTTGAATTGTGACATGAGAAACATAACAAATGTTTTACTGTTAAAAACACATTGTTTGTGATAGCGTTATGGGTGCATGGTTTATTGTCATAATACACAAAGTATAAAACTTAAAAGTTTAAACTGTGAACACAGATGGAACAAATGTATGTTTTGAGACAGAAACAAAGGTGATTCAACAATGTCCATGTTGCTTTAAGAAATCCATGATGATTTTTGTTAGTTTTTTCTTTTCAGATCTATTTTTCTTTTGAAAGCACTGAATAATGTACTATGTTTGCAACTAATGCTGTGGGAAGTAAATTTCAAACTGGTCATTATTGAATTAAAAGAACTGCTTGTGTGGGTGTGACTAAATTAATTTAATTTCCGTTTCTTTGTCTGTCTGCCTGTCTGTCTATCTCTCTATATGTCTGTCTTTGTCTGTCTGTCTCTCTCTCTCTCTCTCTCTCTCTCTCTCTCTCTCTCTCTCTCTCTCTCTCTCTCTCTCTCTCTCTCTCTCTCAACAAACAGAAGCAAACTCTCTCTCTCTCTCTCTCTCTCTCTCTCTCTCTCTCTCTCTCTGGGTAAAGTAAAAAAACCAAAACGGTTCTGACACAACGCAGAAATTCCAAGAAAGAAAACTTGAGGTGTTGCAAAGGTACTCCAAGGCCATAAACTGGGTCACAGTTTTATCCTACATTCAATGGTGCTGCAGTACAACACACCCAACAACAACGCTGCTTCAGTAATATAATCATGTATCCAAACTATAATATGCATCCATGTCACAATTACAATATGTAAAGCAACAGTTGTAAGGAGAAAAATGTATGGCTTTGCAAGAAAAACTATTATTATGTCACCATGGTGACATTACTAATAGATGAAGCCATGTGACAGGAATGCTGATGTTGGGTTCGTTATTTTCTAGGAAATCCTGAATTTGCAATACTTGAATAAAAATAATAAAAAAATAATTCTGGAATGAGAAAAAAAAAAAACTTGTTCTAGTGTTAAAAAGAAAAAAGAAAGCTGTCTGTAAATGTTCTGATTTCTGTCCTGAATTTGCAACACTTTCTTGAAGAATAATTACACTGGAATGAGAAAAAACACACCCTTGTTTTACTAAAACTTTTAGTGTTAAAAGAAATAAAGAAGAAAAAAAGCTGTCTATAAAATGTTCTGATTTCAATTAGTAAAAGTGTACAAACACACACACACACACACACACACACACACACACTTAAGTTTCAGGGGCTTTGCCCCCTGACCTTCACAAACAACTCGATTGATAGGCCTCGTGACCTCTTGATGTGTCCTTTCTTTTTATTATTTAAGATTGGCACAGCTGTGACGCTTTTTTGAGCAATCATTGAAGCATTAATCATAAGTGTGTTTCAGCACAGCAATGTTAGGATCACTATCCAGGAGGTTTTTGTATTTTTTAATGTTAGAAGCAAAATTAGTTTGTGCAGGGAGATTGTTCCAGTTTTGAGTGACTGTTAGAAAAGAAATGTTTCATAATGTTAATTCTGCTGTATTGAGTTAGTATTTTTAATTCATTACGGGTTATCAAGTCATTAGATAATTGAAACAAACATTTGTTAGTATTGTCAGGGTTATGCAAAATTGTATACACATTAATTAATTAAATCTCCCCTTAATCTCTCCCTCATCAGTGACAAAAATCGCATGCAAAAAACCCACCAAAAAAAACACACAAAAAACCAATTGGGTGGCGCGCCTCTGGCAGCGACACGCTCTCCAGGTGGGAGCAACCCGAATTTCACAGAGACGCCTCTGTGACTATAAAGTACCTAATACCTAATACCTAATAATCGTCTGATGGTAGGTTCATCTTACGAAGTCTTTCCCCATATTCTAGATTTTGTTAATATTGATTTTATTAGTTTTTATATTAACAAGAAGCTAAGCTTATAATACGCTAGCTGTCCCCTAACCTACTACTACTACGACGAACTACTATAACGGCACAGAAGGCAGTATGAATATGAATAACAAATATTATGTAGAGCTTGTGATTTTTTGGGATGAAGTGCAGTAAAGCGACGCGTCGTTCACAGGTTTTGATGACGTAGGAGGCATTTCACGTCAGCAGGTACTCTTTCAAGACTCAGGTGGTCGGGTAACATATGTCACGCATATTTTCTCTCTTTTCTTGTAGTTTTAATGACAGCTGGGAAACTTTGAAATGGAAGTCACAGAAATAGCTTCAGCGCATGTTGCAGTGCCAGTTTGCGCTGTGATTGTTTGCGCTTTCCTTGTTTTTCTGTTCGGGTTTAAGACGCCAGTGCAGCCTCCCAGCTTTGATTTTGACGACGACCGCAAGCAACGAAAAGGAAAGAAAGCGAAGGTACGCGTTTCTATTCTTCATGACTTTGGTGTTATAGTAGTACTTACTATCCAATGCTTTTAATCACTTCAGCACCAGTGTATAATGAATAAAATTATACGTGTACAGTAGTACTTATTAATTAGAATTTTTTTCTTTTCTAACACAGTAACACTAACAGAGTAAGTAATATAAAGTTTTGGAATACTCTTCCTGCACATATTAAACGAGCACAGAATCTAACACAATTCAAAAACCTCCTTGGTGGATACACCAACATATCAAAACTTCAATATGAGCATGACTAAAAGGCAGATTTGCCGAAAACAAAATATAAAAACCTCAGCAGTGCAAAACCAAAAGTTCAAACAAAAATGACAGGACAGTGAAGAGGCCGTGAGGCCTAATGTCCTAACTACCTGACCTGACCTGATCTGACCTGACCTGACCTGACCTAAAGATCACAATGGAACCCAGTCCCAGATTGAGAATGGCAGAAATTGTCCCCGGCTCCACCCATTCGAGGCAGTTCAGAGAGGCCTCCAAAAGCACCTTAGTTAACCACCCTGCCTCAGTCCCCATCCTGCTCCCCTTCCCCCCATGCCCTGTCCTTCATCCCCCTCCCCCAAATTCCCAAGGCAACTATAACTCAGTATATCATATGGCACGGGTGCCACTTCAATTTGTCACTGTGGTGGCCTGTCCCAGTACTAGTTTTGAATGGGCGTTGGCTTACTGCTAGTGTTACTCTCCAGTGTTTCCCATAGGGGTGAAATGTGAGAGTCCCAGGGACTCCCTGTGCAAAATTTTAAGAGTCCTTTTCATATTTTTAAGAGTCCCCTAAGTATATGATAAAAAATGCTTTAACAAAAGCAAATACATGCTAAGCACACATGCTACATGCACAGTGAACACACAGGCAAACACATGTGCATAACCCCTGGAAATGGAATAGGCTGACTACACAGAGAGAGAAGGGGGGGGGGGTCTTGAGACAGACTCGTTTTATGGACAGAGAGACAGGCAGACAGACACACAAGCATACACACACACTTGCATATGCAGTAGCTTATGTTTTTGAGATGATGCCATTCACACCTCTAAAAGAACGGCTTGATGCTGCTGCTTTTTCCTCTGTCGAACTTGCAAAAACCGTTCAGATTGAGATTTGGTCAACGAAGAAATCAGACCTAAAAGTTGAAGCACTTCACTCTCGCGAACAAGCATTCAGCACAGATGTAAACAAAGATCGTTTTGGAATGACCGGACATGTGTCTGCTTTAGAAAGGAAAACCCCGGATGGTCAGAAACAAGACTGACAACCAAGAAAACCAAAGCAAACAGACTGACCGCTGTGGCACGAAGCGAAAATCGGGTTCGGAGTTTTGATATGGCAGTTGGGGTGGCTTGACCTAATTCCAACGATCCTACAAGTTGCAGACGATGTCTGAGCGAGTCCGAAACTAGCAAACATATTCTTCTGCCCCTTTCCTACTCATGGCTTCAGGGGAGGCATGGCTGGTTTTAAACACGAATTGTTGTCAAAAGGCTGAGAACGATCTTGTTTAGCACTAGAAGACTAGGTCACGCTGGAACTTTATTTGGTCTTCAAAAAGTTGGATCGGAAAAGCTTTACCGAATGTGCAATGCCGCCATTTCTTCGTTTCTGTGTTCGTTTCGCCAGATACAACTTTTTAGTTCTGATTATGGTCCGAGGCCGCGGAAGAACTAAGTTTAGCAGACGACAGAATCCTTGAAGTTGTTGACTGCTTTGACGAAAAATCAATCGGCCTGCCTGCTAAAACTATCCGTCAAAATCGAAGGTTTATGAGTCAATGACCGACGCCAAGAATGAACCCTGCTATCTCGGTCTGTTGAAAAAAGTGTGCGTCCCATGGGACGCCCAGAGCTAAAATCAAAGAGTCCCTCTGTGATTTTTGTGCTTCAGGGACGCACATATGTGCGTTATGGGAAACACTGACTCTCTAAAGAGAGGATAAGTGAACGTTGGTACTGGTACCTTGCCAATGACCCCCACCACCTCCCTATCGCCCCTCCCCTTTTTTCATTGTTGAACAGTTGACAATGTTGATGTGTTTAGTAGTCTAGTACTTTACTAACTAGTTCAACAGCCTTCTGTCTTGAGATTGACTGTGTTTTATGGCAGAGGCTCGGGGTATGGGCCCATATCTCATCCAGGCTACGGGTACAGCACTCTGCAAATATCAATACAGTGGAACCTCCCTATAAGACCTTCCCTATTAAGACTCCCTCTAAATGTGAGACGCAATGTTCACCAGTTTTTTCCTCCATCATATCCGGACTACTGAGTGTCCACTCCACCTCCCTATTAAAACCCCTCCCTATTGAGACCTTTTGGGGGCTGATTTTTCTAGATTTTAATGGGAGGTTCCACTGTACGATGTTTTAGGCTAAGTAAACCAGTGGGTTGCTTGCAGTTAAAGACCTACTGTGCCTTGTTTCCCCAATTCAGGCTAAGCCAGTGAGCTTGCCTGCAGTTAAACTAAAGACCTACTGTGCCTTGTTTCCCCAATTCAGGCTAAGCCAGTGAGCTTGCCTGCAGTTAAACTTAAAGACCTACTGTGCCTTTGTTTCACCAATTCAGGCTAAGCCAGTGAGCAGTGGGCAGACGGTTGTAGTGCCGGCGCCAGAGGATGCCTCCCCCAGGTCCCACTCCCCTAAGGCCAGCAAGCAGGCAGCCACCCCAAAGGCCACCCGCGCTGAGACCAAGACTCCAACACCCAAGGCTGAAGGAAGGAAGGACAAGGTCAGAATTAGTGAATTATTTTGTATTAAGGCGTGTACTACTGCGTACATATGGATGGGTTTCCATGCAGTAATGCGGATGAATATATTTGGGTGTTTGAGTTCCTGTGCAGAAAATGCGCGTCCGCATCATAATAATAATGAGAATTTATATAGCGCTCTTTCTCACATGAGCTCAGTGCGCTTTACATTAATAACAAGAACATTAAAGGCAAACAAATAATGAATCATTAGAAAGTAAAATAAACATGATGATTGCACGCAACGTTCTCTTACTTCCTGATACATACACCCACGTGTCGCACATCATTGCCTTCATGTTTCTTACTTCCAGATTTTTTTTTCTGGATTGTGATGGGATATGCAGATGTGTTTTCTGTGTATACTGCATGTACACGCCCTTATTTGGGCATTTTTCTTTTTCCACATGCTCACATATAGATGTACAGTACTAATACTGTATAATAAACGATTTCTGTTAATGCAACTTTCTATTTGGGATTTTTTTATTTTAGTTCCTTACGAACTCATGCTAACTAACATGCAGTGATGCATGCACTCACACTTCCACACCCACAAACACTCGTCCACTCATGCACACAGCCATAAACACAGTCACACACATGCATTTCATGAGCAAGGCATGCACGCACAATTAAAGGCCCCATACACACAATCAACACACTCACCACACAACACATGTTATGAGTGTCACAGACAGACACACACACGTGTGTGTGAAAAGGAGACATTTATAATTTGCGCATTTGTTTTACATTTTCAGAACAAGAAGGACACCAGGGAAGTGGTGAAGGACAAAGTTGAAAAGACCAAGATCAAAATAGAGGATGATGGTGGGTGCTTTCTTTGTTTTGTATTTTCCAAATTCAAGATAATAGCTTTTTGGCTCCTGTGAACTTGACCCATTTTGAGCATGTTTATTTGACATGGTTGGAGTAAAAGACACAGTGGTAAGTATAATGCAATATTACAATGAACATTGAACACACTTCTTTTTCTTCTACGTTCCCGGGCCATATGGCCATAATCGGTAAGGTACGTATGTGACCGGTTTTTAGTTTTCACTGGTCTCCATGCTGTGTAAAGCCGACACATTCCGATTTTGGAGGAGCTCAAATGAGAAAAATTGTTTGGTAGATTTTTTTTTTTAAGGCAGGAGAATGTGCCAGTAAGTCATAAAAATAGTAGATGATAGCAATGGGAAAAGGCAAGAGTCAAAGAGAGTGGCAGATTAGAGGAAGTTACAAGCATATAACTTCCAGAATGTGGGGGAACTATTTTTATGAAAGACCCCTCGGTATCCCCATGGAGAGAGACTCGTGGAGGGGGCAGGGTCGTCCAGCTCCCCGTATGGAGGCACGAGGCATCCACCCACTGCCCCGGGAACATGCTTGTTCATTTTAATGAGGATTTATTTTCATTTTTTAAGTTTTTTTGTTTTGTGTTTCAAATAAGAGTTTGTACTGTTGTTTGTCATGTTTAGATAGTGTTTTTTGCGTATGTTTGTTTCATTAAAACTAGCTTTGAATGATGGTCCACCTGCACTACAGTGGGACCTCCCTTATAAGACCTTCAAAAATCATCCAAAATGAGCTTGTATAAGGGAGGTGTTTTTAATACTTACAGAGAAGGGCAATGTCTCAGAGAAGTAGGTCTTAAAAGGGAGGGAGTCTTATAATGGGCGGGGGTTTGGTGGGTGTCTTATTAGGGAGGTTCCACTGTATTTTATTTATTTTATTAGTAATAATACTTTCTTACTCTGGACTAGGTAAAGTATTAGTCTATTACTCTTACCCCCGCAGGAGAGAGAGAGGGAGGCAGAGGCAGGAACATACTTCTGTGAATATTTGATCCTATTTGTCAAACATTTGGTAGGAGAAACAAACCTGTTTGTAATCTTCTTCGTTTTAGCATGCGCCGAAGTCTACACAGTCAAACCAACCCTAGAGAAAAATAATACAGTGGAACCTCCCTTATAGCACCTCCCATTGTAAGACTCCCTCCCACATAAGACCTACTTCTCTGAGACATTGCCCTTCTTTGTAAGTATTAAAATTACCTCCCTTATAAGACCCCTCCCTTAGAAGACCTCGTTTGGGATGATTTTTGACGTCTTATAAGGGAGGTTCCACTGTAGCGTGGTTTCCTCCAGTAATCTGGCTTTGCCTGCTGGAGCTGGATATTGCATAGGTGCTCCTGGGAAATTAAAAAAATCATGCAAGGGGGTGGCGCTGGGGGAGTGCAGGGGCAGCACACACACATTTACTGCTCTTTTTTCACCCCTCTAGACTAGTACAAGTGCTACATTCCTTCGTATATAGCCAATGCTTATATAGGCCCTTTTTATTGTACAAGTGTGTGTAAAAAATCGTTGCTTCTCAAATTCTCATAATCCGGCGATGCCGGCTCTAGGCAATTTCAAAATCCTGCAATTCAGGACATCCTGCAAGAAGGAGCATCCATGATGTTGTGTTTGTACCGTGGTTTCAGGGGAGTGGGAAGTCCAGCGGTCGCGGAAGGACAAGAAGGGGAAGCCGAGGAAGGAGGAGGGGGCAGCAGTGGGGGAGGAGGTGGTGAAGAAGGCTGACGCTGTCGGTGAGGAGGTAAAGCCCGCCGAGGACCTGGTTGAACCGGCCAATGGGGGAGCCGCCGGGGAGCCCAAGCCCAAGAAGAAGAAGAAGCCGTCCAAGGTCAGGGGTGGGAGTGTCAACTTCAATGGCTGGGGACCACCACATACGAATATCAAAACTTCGTTGCTAAGCTGTCTCTTCCGGCATTGAATTTAAAGAGATGTGGCCATGACCTTGTCTTCATGGTTACACTTTGCCACCATTCTGTTTTGTCACCACTTCCAAGTAAATTTTGACGCTGGAAGAGACACCATGGCAACAGTATTTTGATATTCATACGCAGTGGTCCCCAGCCATAAATGCCTTGTTGGTTTGGACTTCAGGAATAATGCAAAAATCTGCCAGTTTGACAAACATTTCTTCCAAATTCATAGAATTTGTTAACTGAAATTAATTTTGAAAAGCGCATTGAGAATGCTTCTAGTGCGGAATTTTAGCGCTATGGCAAATAAAATGTGATGATGCATGGGAAAAACAGACTTAAGTCGCTCAAAATGTTTTTGAGCAAAAACGAAAAATATTCACAACCCCAAAAATACCTTTCTGTTCAGGGCATATTTATGTGTATTTTATATATTCTACCAGTATCCAGTGATCCGCGACATGAAAGACAATTTTGAATTTCTTTGTTTGTTTATTTGACTATTTTGTACATCAAGTCAATAGAAACAAAAAGCCAAATTCTGTTTGCTATGTTCAATATTTGCAAATGATAATATCTTTAAAAAAACTTCAAATGGCTATGAAATCAAAACTAGTCAAGATAAATCAATTCTGTTTCATGTTTATTTACTACGAATTTTTGCCCCATCTTGTAAAAACAAAATCTCACTTTGTACCCAAAATCCATTATGTCTGTTTTCCCATGCACTATCACAAATTATTCAGACATGAGAATTTTCAGGAAATTTCCTGATTTCAGGAAATTTTAAAGCCAGTAGGGCTGTTCTTGAAATAAGTGTAAATCCATTAAACACTGATCACTGAAAAACTAACAAGGATAAAGATTTTAGGCGATGCCTATTCTTACAATCTGTCTTTGGATAAAAGAAAACAATTAAAAAGCATTTTACGTGTTGGACTGTAGAGGGGAAGTATTGTTTTTTATTTTGATCTTGATGTTTTTTTGCTCCTTCTGTTGCCTGCTTTTTGCTCGTTTTGCTATATTTGATGTTTGCTGTTTAATTGTTTGTCTGTGTTGATAAAGGCGCGTTCGCCGACTTATCCAGTACTTTTGTTTTGTCTCTTGTGAATAAAATGTCACTTTGCACTTGTCGTGTAGTTGTTTGTTTGTTGTAATTAAAAAGCAATTAAGAATTGACTTGAAACGTGAAAAAAACACACCACAAACAAGAAAAACACATAAACGTAATGGGGAGGGGGGTGGGTGTAGACTGGGAGTGGCTGATGGAAGCATGGATGAAGCAATCATGCCCCTGTTACCACTCAAATCCACAACGCAATCCAGCGTGTTCATCCCATTCAGATGAAGCAATCATGCCCCAGTTACCACTCAAATCCACAACGCAATCCAGCATGTTCATCCCATTCAGATGAAGCATGCCCCAGTTACCACTTCACAACAGCCACTTCAGATGAAGCAATCATCCCCCAGTTACCACTCAAATAAAGTTAATTTCAAATCCACAATGCAATCCAGGATCAGAGGATTTTTTAGGACAACCAGGTTACCACTCTCCACAATGCACAGCGGTCCCATTCAGATGAAGGAACAGCGTGTTCATTTCAGGAATCATTTCACTTTCCTCTGGTCTCATGTCTGTTACCACTCAAATTATTTTTATTATTAGGATTCTCCCCACTTTAGTAAAGTTAATTTCTTGGATCAGGATTTTTTAGGACAACCAGGGAATACAGGATATTGCATTTGTCTGATTATTTTTATTTTTTTCTTTTTTTCATTTTTTTCTTTTTTTTTTCTTTTTATTATTATTATTTCATTTGTGATCGCCTGTTGTCGTCAGGCGAAGCAGGCGGAGGATCTGAAGGTGGAGGCTGCAGGAGGGGACCACAGCAACAGCAGCCCGGCCGCCGCTGCCGCATCACCCACCC
This sequence comes from Phymorhynchus buccinoides, assembly GCA_017654935.2. NCBI lineage: Eukaryota > Metazoa > Mollusca > Gastropoda > Neogastropoda > Raphitomidae > Phymorhynchus > Phymorhynchus buccinoides. Next base: position 92,795,902 of record CM065681.1, read on the forward strand.
CTGCTGCCCCATTCCCTGCTGCCCCTGCCCCTATCCCCCGGCCCCTATCTCTGCCCCTGTCCCTGCTGCGGCCCCGGCCCCTGTCCCTGCTGCGGCCCCGGCCCCTGTCCCTGCTGCGGCCCCGGCCCCTGTCCCTGCTGCGGCCCCGACCCCTGTCCCTGCTGAGGCCCTGGCCCCTGTCCCAGCCGCAGCCCCTGTCACCAAGATGGACATCAAGCCAGCTGCCGTGGACACTGAGGCAAGTGCAGACTCGCCTACACTGTGGTTCGACCATAGAAAACTACAGTGGAGTACTCTTAACGTGAAATTCAGGGGACAAAGATTTTTGTGTGCGTTATAACCATTATTTCTAAAACTAACCAAGACTTGAGAATGATGCTTTGTTTGTCTCACTTTGGTTCTGACCCACGCACTGCTAGGTGATTGGTATCGTAATCAACTTTGGTGGAGGGGAGTTAATTAGAAAGAGAGTATTCACCCTGTGTTCAATTTTGTAACCAAGACCTACCTGTGAGTTGAAGGTACATAATGTAATAATAAAGAGGGGTTTTGTCCGTTCAAACAGACTTTTATGCGTTAAGCAGTATTTCATGTTGCCCAGTTTTGTGCTAAGAGTACTCCACTGTTCACAGGTTTTGGGGCCAAACTTCTCAACTACACATTTTTGAGTGTAACTATGTATTTTGGAGTGTGCTGACTTCCCGTTGATGGAACTGAAGAATGACTGTGAAAAGCAAATCTCTCCACTAAATTGACAGTCGAATCAATCAGTAATCAAGCCATGATGAGTGAGACAAGGACAAGAAAAGTGTAAATTTTGTGGGTGTTTTTGGTTGCTTTTTTCTTTTTCCCCGGGGGCGATATGCGATATCCGTTTTTCGATGAACAGTTTTTCACGAAGCTGTGTTTTGACGCTGTCTGTTCAGGACCTTGAGGCGCCCCCTACCAAGAAGAACAAGAAAAAGAAAGACAGGAAACCCCTGGCCAGCGGAGAGGAAGGGGCGGAGGAGGGGTCCCCCAGCAAACCCGCAGAAACTGCCCCCACCCCCACCCAAATCCCCGCCCCCACCCCCAGCACTTCTGCCGTTGAGGCCAAGCCAGGCAAGAGCCCCAAGAAGAAGAAGACCAAGGAGGCCGTGTCTGCCGGTGCCTCCGCTGCTAGCCAGGTAGGGTCAGAGTTGGCGCCTGAATCCGCTCTGTGCCTTGTGTTATCATGGGGGCTTAGTGATCGGGTGCTGTAGTAGTAGTAGTAGTATCAGTCACACAAAAATCGCATAAAAAAATTACAACAAAAAAATGGGTGTTGCACCTCTGGCTGCGACGCGCTCTCCAGGTGGGAGCAACCCGAATTTCATAGAGATGTCTTTGTGACTATAAAGTACCCAATGCCCAATTGTAGTGACAAGGGCTTGATATGGGCCTCGCGGCCCTTGTATGCCCTGTCATTCTTCTTATGTCTTGATTTGGTTTTTTTATTTGATTTTTATTGGTGGTTTGCAAATTTTCCTATGCTACAAATAAAGAAATATGAATGGCCAAATATTTTTATTTATCAAATTCCTTAATAAAAAAAATTCATAAATGGTTCTTTATCCAGAGGATTTTTAAACATATTAGTACTTGTTGCAAACTTAATGTTAGATGGTAAACTTAGCACAGCAAATTCTTGTAAAGCCTGTTGTTGATACTTGAAGCCCCAGTTTTCTGAACCTGGTTTGCCAGACTACAGGTCGTGTATCAATTGGGGGTTCACAAACTATCCTGGTGAGTGGTTTGGGTAGTTCGGCAAACTAAGGTTTGCTTATTAATCAGATTATAATGAGATGCATGCATCATTTAGAATTGAATTAAGAAAAGAAAGAAAAAAAACCAATAGGCCTATCATCATTTTAAAGTTTTAGCAAAGCAGACGAAAATAAGGCCTACGACCTCAACTGACTGATTCAGTGAATGATGAAGCCACTCCCACTCCACTCACACACGTTCGCTCGTGGAGGCCTCAGCTCTTCGAAAGAAAAGGCCGTTGGTTTGCTTCTTTTGCTTTTCTTTGCAGTCCTCCATCAAGGCCTAAGTAGGAGAAGTCGTTTGTTTGTTTGCGTTACTTTGCAGTCCTCCATCAAGGCCTGAGTAGGAGAAGTCGTTTGTTTGTTTGCGTTACTTTGCAGTCCTCCATCAAGGCCTGAGTAGGAGAAGTCGTTTGTTTGTTTGCGTTACTTTGCAGTCCTCCATCAAGGCCTAAGTAGGAGAAGTCGTTTGTTTGTTTGCGTTACTTTTGTAATACTTGTGTGCACACTTCTTAAAAACAAGGAAACTTTCCCGAAAATTGGTAAACAAACATGGAGCTAGGCCTATTTCGATGTTGTTGCTGTCAACCCAGTAGTCTACTAAGAACTCCTTTGACACAGTTTCAGTCAATAGCAAGAGAGGTTCGCCGAACTTCATCGAGGTTCCCAGAACATGTCCGAACCCCAAACTCGAGATTTTCATGGTTCACGATCCTCCTGAACTCAGGTTTGTGAACCTAGTTCAGATTTGATTAAGACACGAGGAGGATTGTCGATCTTTTCACGGCTATTCTTCCGAACTAGGTTTGCTAACCAGAAGACTGCCTGGTTAGGAAGGGCCTTAGCCCCTTCCCTGCCCAGTCCCGTGTCTACTACGTGGTGTGTGATGTCATTGATGATGTCATAACTTTTTAATATGTTATAGTCCTAGAATGATGTTTTTTTGGTTTAGACAAGTCGGGAAAGATATATCTCAAGGTCACTTCTCAGATTGAGTCTAACAGGCCTCTTTTAAATTTTATGATAAGAAAATTGATAATTTATCTGTTTTCCTCTGGCAGTGAAGGGGTTAAGTATGTGGCCTTGAAAAGACTTATGCGATTTTAAAACTTGAGATTCTTTGCCTTGGTTACATTATTTTTTCCCTTGGGCTTATTGTTTTTATGCAATTCTTCTCATGGTGATAAATTGATGACAAAAAAGCTTGGTGGGTTTTTTTTTTTGTCCCCCCCCCCACCCCCCCCCTCCCACCCCCCCACCCCCCCCCCCCCCCCCCCCCCCCCCCCCCCCCCCCTTCATGCTTTGTTGTGTGTGGCATGGAAAAGATCAATATTGCTGACCTTGACCCTTGTGCATTGTGCAGCAGAGCGGCGCCCCCAAGGAGGAGCCAAGGGAGACGACAAAGCCGGCAGAACCCAGCAAGCCAGCCGGGGCACCCAGTCCCAAGAGCGGGACAAAGTCTGCAGAGAAAACTAAAGCTGCCGCCAGAGAGGCCACCGCCGGTAGGTTTCATGGATGCTCCTCCTTGCAGGATGTCCTGAATTGCAGGATGTCCTTCTTGCAGGATGTCCTCCTTGCAGGATGTCCTGAATTGCAGGATGTCCTCCTTGCAGGATGTCCTCCTTGCAGGATGTCCTGAATTGCAGGATGTCCTGAATTGCAGGATTTTTAATTTGCCTAGAGCTGGCGTCGCCAGATTATGAGAATTTGAGAAGCAACGATTTTCTTACACACACACACACTTGTACAATAAAAAGGGCCTATATAAGCATTTGCTATATTCAAAGGAATGCAGCACCTGTTCTAGTCTGGAGGGGTGAAAAAAGAGCACTAAATGTGTGTGTGTGTGCGCTGCCCCTGCACTTCGCCGGGGCCGCCCCCTTGCAGGATTTTTGAAAATTCCCAGGAACACCCATGAGGTTTACATGTAGCGTCATTTTACAGGTTTGCCTTTGCCTTTTACTCATCACTAGTTGACATTAGCCTGTAGGAAGGGCCAATAGTAAATGAGAGCTGTACAATATATGTAGACCTGTTTACTCTACTCTTTTTCAGTTGTATTCTACTCAATTTGGACATCTACTACTCTTCAAACCTGAAAATAATGCTCTTTAATTCTTGATTACTACTCATTTTCAGTGAACATTATTTGATGGTTTAATTATTAAAACTACACATTTTGCACCAAAACTACTCATTTCAGCTATCCAGACTACTCAAGACTTGTGTAGGGGGTAAACAGGTCTGTAATATGATTTTCTACAGTAATGGAATATCATGGTGCAGCTTAGTCTTTCGTGGAAGACTATGACTAGGGAGCATTTGTACTGGCTCTAGTGCTGCAGCCAATGGGATTGGTTGGTCTTTGGGAACATTCCCCCCAAAGAGAGAAAGAAAAAAAACCCAAAACACACAAAGCAAAAACCCAGAGATTAATCGGTGCATTGGTTGATATACAGAGTACTGTTTGGAGCAGAAAGGAACGAACAGGGGGAGGGGGAAGAGTCAGGAGGAGGGTACTATTTTCTCTTTGCCCGTATCTCTTTCAGAAGCACCGGCTCCAGCAGCGCCCACGATAGCCAAGGCAGAGGCCGCTGCTGTTTCACCCGTCACCTTCGACGACCTGGGAGGGTCTTCAGGTCAGTGTTTTTCTTCTTCTTCTTCTTCTCTTCCTTTTCTGCGTTCCCAGGCCATATGGCCATAATGGGCAACGTGTGTATGTATCCGGTTTTCATGTTTCACTGGCGTCCCTGCTGCATTCAGCCGACACATTCCGATTTGGGGGGAGCCCAAAGGAGAACATTAATTAGAAGATTTTTGTTTTTGAAAAAAAAGGTAGGAGAACGGGCCAGTAAGTCAGAAAGATAATAGATGACAGATTGCAAAGGGAAAAGGCAGAGTCAAAGAGTTGATAGAGTAGAGGATGTTACAAGCACAGAAGGTAGGGAAACTATTTGTACAAAAGACCACCACCACCCCGGTATCCCCCCGGGGAGAGAGTCATGGAAGGGACGGGGTCTTCCAGCTCCCTGTATGGAGGCACGAGGCATCCACCCACTGCCCCAGTCAGGGTTTTTTATAAGTCATTTGGAATTTACAAGGGAGAGGAAAACTAACAAAAGCACTAAAAACAGACAAAAACATGACAGTTAGTGGAAACGAATGTCTAACATCATTGTGGCACTGTAACTTTTGCAGGGCTTGGGCTAACCATTTCAAAATTTTCTTTAAAATGACAAGGATGTGGTTTCTCTGCCTCCCATCACGTTTTTACATTGACAACGTCTACAAAGAAGCAACACTTTGCTTTGCTTAGTGAAGGGATAGAGTAAGGGTTAGTTTAAGGTTATTTTCATGAAACGGAAAGAACGATGTAAGCTTGGAACATGAGAGGAATAACTAACCTACGCCTTAGCCAAGAGGGATTGGCAAAGCACTGGACTTTTTCTAGATTTCAAAGAAATTGGTTCTTCTTCTTTGTTCGCTCAGACAGTTTCCTGTCACATGAGTGTAGATGCATCATGCTGCCATTATGCGCCTAACTAAGAAATAGGCCCAGCATGTTCGACTTCGGCTGAAGAAGTCTGTAAGAATTTATAGAATAAAAGGCTGGAGAATGGATCAGTAAGATAGAAAGATAGCAGATGACAGTAAGCAAAGGGAAAAGGCAGAGTCAAAGAGTGACAGATTAGAGGAAGTTACAAGCCCAGAACTTCCACAAGGTGAGGGAACTATTTGTACGAAAGACCCTGCGGTATCCCCACGGGGGGAAAGGAATTGGTTTGAACACAGGTATCCCTGCTTTGATTGAAGAATACAAGCATGCCTTTGTGTGGTGCGCGTGCACACATTTGCAAGCGTTTGAGTGTGTCAGTGTACATATCTGTAGAGTGTCGGTGTACATATCTGTAGAGTGTCGGTGTACATATCTGTAGAGTGTCAGTGTACATATCTGTAGAGTGTCAGTGTACATGAGTGTCAGTGTACATATCTGTAGAGTGTCAGTGTACATATCTGTAGAGTGTCAGTGTACATATCTGTAGAGTGTCAGTGTACATGAGTGTCAGTGTACATATCTGTAGAGTGTCAGTGTACATATCTGTAGAGTGTCAGTGTACATATCTGTAGAGTGTCAGTGTACATATCTGTAGAGTGTCAGTGTACATATCTGTAGAGTGTCAGTGTACATATCTGTAGAGTGTCAGTGTACATATCTGTAGAGTGTCAGTGTACATATCTGTAGAGTGTCAGTGTACATATCTGTAGAGTGTCGGTGTACATATCTGTAGAGTGTCGGTGTACATATCTGTAGAGTGTCGGTGTACATATCTGTAGAGTGTCAGTGTACATATCTGTAGAGTGTCAGTGTACATATCTGTAGAGTGTCAGTGTACATATCTGTAGAGTGTCAGTGTACATATCTGTAGAGTGTCAGTGTACATATCTGTAGAGTGTCGGTGTACATATCTGTAGAGTGTCAGTGTACATATCTGTAGAGTGTCGGTGTACATATCTGTAGAGTGTCAGTGTACATATCTGTAGAGTGTCGGTGTACATATCTGTAGAGTGTCGGTGTACATATCTGTAGAGTGTCGGTGTACATATCTGTAGAGTGTCAGTGTACATATCTGTAGAGTGTCAGTGTACATGAGTGTCAGTGTACATATCTGTAGAGTGTCAGTGTACATATCTGTAGAGTGTCAGTGTACATATCTGTAGAGTGTCAGTGTACATGAGTGTCAGTGTACATATCTGTAGAGTGTCAGTGTACATATCTGTAGAGTGTCAGTGTACATATCTGTAGAGTGTCAGTGTACATATCTGTAGAGTGTCGGTGTACATATCTGTAGAGTGTCAGTGTACATATCTGTAGAGTGTCAGTGTACATATCTGTAGAGTGTCAGTGTACATATCTGTAGAGTGTCAGTGTACATATCTGTAGAGTGTCAGTGTACATATCTGTAGAGTGTCAGTGTACATGAGTGTCAGTGTACATATCTGTAGAGTGTCAGTGTACATATCTGTAGAGTGTCAGTGTACATATCTGTAGAGTGTCAGTGTACATATCTGTAGAGTGTCAGTGTGCATATCTGTAGAGTGTCAGTGTACATATCTGTAGAGTGTCGGTGTACATATCTGTGTTTGTGCTAAAGAATGCATTTTGAAGCGTCACTTGAATTCTTGGGTACTGTTGCAGACCAGTGGATAGAAGCCCCGAAAAGCAAGAAGAAAAAACCCCGGCGCGAGAACTGACCGCCACAAGGAAAAAGGCGTGCGTGTCATGCAGTATTCTGTGTGGGGTAATGGGCAGGCATATGTGTGCGGATGGATGCTAGTGAAATTGTTCATCGTCGCATTGTGATATCAACCGCCTCTTGACTTGAGCTGTCTCATCGGAGCATTGTCATGACAGAGTGAAGGAACGTCTGCTGGTGTCAGTTGTACATGTCGTGGGATGGGGGATTTATTTATATATATCAAAGGATGACAAATATTTTTTGGTCCAATTTTCTGTGTCTAGAGATGATTTGATGATTCGTTTGATTTGTGGTGCGGGGTGTGAATGCTCTGGTTGCACATTTTTTGTGTTTAAGTTGTGTTTTTAACTAAGTGAATTGTTAAATGAAAAATCGAGGGGAAGATTTTTAATCAAAGGAATTAGACAAATTATGAGGACCATAGTTTATAAAGAATTCTTGGGTGTGACCACACACCCTTTATTTTTTGAAATTTAATATTTTCTTTTTATGCGAACAACCCCCCATACATATGTATATGGTTTTTGTTTGTTTGTTTTTCTTTTTAGAATAAAGGGGATGGATAGGTTGAATAAGAGGCAGGTTGTTTAATTTCTTTCCCATCATCGTCTGATACACGGCACAAAGCTACGCAATGCTACTAATAATGCACACACTTTTGACAGGTTGTCAACTGATTCAGTTTGTGCAAACGATAGTCTGTTTGGAATAAGGGATGCTATTTGTCTTTTACAATGATATTGACTTCTATCCCAGTCATTGAAAAATTACGTTTATCGAGTTTTTGTATTTTTAATTGAAAATTGCGTGCTTTTGTTTTGTTAGAACAGTTGCCAATTTTGATTTTATTTGTTGATTAGGATCGTGTGATTTGTAAAATTCAGTGGCACTGTCTCGCATAATTGGGGGTTTGCGATATTTTTTGTTGTTGTAATAAGTCCTAAGCTTTGTTCATGACAATGAAACCAGTGATAAATTCTTCATTTCTTCCCCTTTGTTTTCTTCTTTGTTTTTTGGTCTGAATTATCTAACAGCGTTGTCTCCAAGACTGGGTTATTCAAACTCTATGGACCTGATACACTTTCGAGCTAAGTTATAGACATAAATAAAATGGAAACATCAATGGAAGGGAAGTAGTTGATTTTTCAAAAGGATAGGAACTTTTTGTGTGTGTGAAAAGTAGCCCTAGTTTAGAATGCAAACTGAACTTGTATTTCGTCTCATTTCATAAGTTAGGGTGGTTTTTGTTTTTCTTATTAGTATGGGGATTTTGTTTCTGTGAAGGTGTAGTTGATTGTGAAAACATTTTGTATATGAAATAGGTTAAAGTCAGAGATTGATTCGAAGTTGTGCTAATTTTGTTTTTGAGCAGTGCACACAAATCTTCATATTTGATCTTTCAGAATAGCGCAAATCTGCCAAGCCTGTAAGACTGTCATTGAAGACTGTGAATTCAAAAAGTTTTGAACTTTTCTCCGTCTCTCCCAGTTTCTTTCTCAGCCCTCATATCTGTGGCTAGTATTGTCCCTGAAAGCTGCAGCACCCGGTACTAAGAATCGGGTGCCTATTTTTAGACACACACATCTGCCGACAAGAGGAGAAAAGAAGGGTTGGCTCGCAGCGTGTAGCGAAAACTGCTGGCCTCCCTCCTTTTATCCTCCTGGTACACCTCAAGGTTTCTGGTGTGCTGGTCGTGATATGGCTCCTTGTCATCTGCGCGCCTTCAGGGATCCCAGGGACCTCCATTTGGGGGTCTATGAAGTACTAACATTCCAAAGGACCCTGCAGGGATGCACTTGAAAAATTCTTTTTAGCATTCGCAGTGCCACTGGGACACTCTATCCTGCCTCTAGGACCCTCTATGCTGTGAGTGACGGAGTCCCTGGGACCCCTTGTTTTTCGTGACAATTGGGAGCCCTGGCCTTTTACAGCACATGTATTAGGCATCAGAATTGTCAGAGGATTTGCAAATGTCATAGGATTACAAATTGCTGGCAGAGGATTTGGTTGTGCTGGCAGAGGTTTTACCATGGCTTCTGAAGGTAGTGTTCACTGTTGGGAACAGTTTTAACCCTTTCAATGTCAATGCTGCAATTTTGCATCACAATGGTTTTAATACTCATGTCACTAAAAGACAACAAATCACGGCCTGTTATCCGAAGACCCTATTTTCTTAATTTTGGGAGGTAAGGATAGGCCTAATGTTATGCACACACAGAGGAATTCCCAATATTGCAGATATTTTTTCTTCTCTACCCAGTTAAGTTTAATAGTACTTTTGGGCTGAAAAATGGCTGGCGGCAACAGGGTTAGAGTAATTTCTTGGTGAATTATGCCTGTTTGGACCTGATTTTAATGAACGTTGTCCCTCTTGTGTGAAAGGCCTGGGTCAGTTGATGGCCCTACTACCGCGGATTTCAGAGAATTGGACCTCAGACAATTCTGATGGCTGGAGCCTATGGTCAACCTGGATTGAAGTAGTATCAGGGATGGTCAACCTGGATTGAAGTAGTATCAGGGATGGTCAACCTGGATTGAAGTAGTATCAGGGATGGTCAACATGGATTGAAGTAGTATCAGGGATGGTCAACCTGGATTGAAGTAGTATCAGGGATGGTCAACCATGGATTGAAGTAGTATCAGGGATGGTCAACCTGGATTGAAGTAGTATCAGGGATGGTCAACATGGATTGAAGTAGTATCAGGGATGGTCAACCTGGATTGAAGTAGTATCAGGGATGGTCAACCTGGATTGAAGTAGTATCAGGGATGGTCAACCTGGATTGAAGTAGTATCAGGGATGGTCAACATGGATTGAAGTAGTATCAGGGAATGCTTTCTTCTGATACCTCCCCCTTGAAAAAAGGAAAAAAGGCAGCTTAATTTGTCTTAGTACTATCGGTGGATGTTATTTTACAGTTTCCATTTTGTGTGTTTCAAGTGCATGTTTCCTTGAGGATACACAATGGGTTGTTTTTTCCATGCAGGCATTAGTATGTACCATACAATTGTTGGAGAAAACACGGTTAGCAAATTGTATTGTACGGTTGATTGTCAAAATATTTCATTATTTATTTCTTAATTATTGTACTTGTATGAATTCACTGCATGCTTTTCTTCTCTCCCTGTCTCCCTTGTCTTCTCCTGGCATGAAACCCATTTTTCTTTCATTCTTACATTTTTCAATTCCCTTAATGTTTTGGTTCCTTTTGGTTCATAATCTCTTTAGTTGTAAAGTTTTCGTTTACGTTTTCGCTTCCGTTGCTTTTGTTTTGCTTTTCTTTATTATTTCCTATATTTATTGCCTTTTGACAAGACCATGAAAACTTTCGGAAAGAGTGGATTACTTCGTTTTTACTAGCAGGCACTAATAAGTTTGGAAGACAACATTCTTTGACGAAGCCTGGTGTGGTAATGCTATGGGGGAAACAATGTTTGAGCGCTGACTCTTTGTAGCACCAGACCCACTAGTGTGTTCCTCCGCACAAACAGTGAAAGATGTGACTTCTTTTTCTCAGTTTACACCAGACCCACTAGTGTGTACCTCCGCACAAACAGTAAAAGATGTGACTTCTTTTTCTCAGTTTACACCAGACCAACTAGTGTGTACCTCCGCACAAACAGTAAAAGATGTGACTTCTTTTTCTCAGTTTCATTGACGCTGGTTCTGCCACAAGAGTGTGACAAAGTAATTCAGTACCCCATGTGCAGGTTTGTCCAAGCAGTGTTCAGAACGCGTGGAATCAGTATTAAGAGTTGGAATTTTAACGGTTTTATTGCGCAGGTATATGTTGTCTGTAAGCTGATGTGATTGAGGTCTGAGTGATATTTTTAAACACATTCTCAAAATCTGTGAAAAGTGTCTGCACCTCCCTCTCCCCTCCTCCACCCCACCCACCCCTGAAAAATTCAGAAGAATCAGAAGTTGAATGTGTGAGATCTATTTAATTTCTGACTAGTCGATACAGGGTCTCTGCTATATAATCTAGTCTTCGTCGTTGGTTCTGGGACTGATCGTACTTTCTTATGCGTAATAATTATTGTGATGTTATATTATAACCCGTACACCTCGTGTTCTGCCTGTGTGTGCATACACATTGTAAACATTGACCGTATTGAATTGTGCTTGTGTGTTTTGACTGGTGAGACGTTGAACATTCCAATATCAGAGTATTATTTGACTTGTTTTAAAACGGAAAGGAACAGTACTCTTTGGTGTCGGAATTGTTGAACTTTGGATTATGCTGGATGTGGTACAGGAGCACTTGATTCATGAAATTATTATTATTTTTATTGAACATTTTTTCTTCATTTTACAAGATTCGTGAAATTATTGTTGTGAGTAATAATCTGTTTTGCTCACTGATAGAATTGAAAGTTGGTCTGAGAAAAAGAGACGTTTGTGTGCCTATTGAAATGTTGTATAACATGTAATTAGCGTTATGATAGTATATGTATTCTTGTATATATATATATGATGTGCCCTTTTAAAATATTGCATTAAAGTGTGAAAAACTAGGGGTTATTTTCCTTGTTGATATAAAAAGTAAAATAATCGGAGAGAAAAATACCAGAACTGATGTAACTTCTACTACGCATTACAAATAGTCTCCGTTGATAATGAGAAAGGAAAGCAAGCAAAACAAAGGCCAAGAACCGCCCAGTATTTTCATTGGTCTTCTGTCTAATCCGCCAAAATTTCGTCGTAATTTTATACGTGAATTGGACAAAGTTCTATTACAAAGTTTTCACTGAACACAGTTGTGACAGCCATTTATCCATGACGTTTGATTGCATTTCTTCTGTTGACACTAATTTCTTTTGCTGCTCATTCATCCTCTTTTTGCCATTTATTGTGCCATTTTTCATTTTCTGTCAGTAAAGTTTATTGCTAAAAAAACTGAGTAGGTGTGAAGGCTAACCACATGATTTAGAGGAGTTTCCTGTCTTGTTCAAGCAGCTGTTGTGGTGACATTAGGCTATTGGACTTTGGTCTTTACTTAGTTAACCCTTTCGCCACCAATATCACATTTCTGCACCGATTTAACGCCTGCATCACTAAATGACACGACAATCCAATAACCTTAAGTTGCTATTTTGAGAAAGGCCTTGTTTGATACATGCCATAGGGGGATTCACAGTATTGCTCACGCCAACTTTTGTATACCCAGGTTAGTTTGACAGACTTTTTTGGCTGAAGAATGGGTGGCATCAAAGGGTTAAACTAGAACCAGACTGTTGGCATGGCCTAGTTTGGAGCTGTTTGTCTTTGAAATTGATTTTTCAATGGAGAAGAATGTGGCTGTTGTTTGATAAACTGTCCTGCAATCGTAGCACCCCAGACCACCCACGCTGTGTGTACCCACAATGCTCCAGCATGGGGGAAGGTAGTTCAGGACTGCTCCTGAAATCAGGATTGAAAAAGCTGATAGAAACAGTCTTCAGGATTGATTTATTATTTATTTATTAAGACAATTTCTATAGCGCTGGCTGTCTTGTCATCCGGATCCACACTCTTATAAAATCAAATACTTCTGCCTACATTAATGCAATAATATCTGCATTGTTAAAAAATCGGGACTTTCCTGGTGTTCCATTGCCTCCAGGATCATTCCCACGATCTTTATATCTACTAATGTCCCATATGTGTCATGTTTCAGACCGGAGGACGTTAAACAGATTTTTCTTCTTCATTGATGGCAGATTACCCCCTTAACTACCTAGAAAAATTGAGAAATTATCGATTTTCGTATGCTAAAATTTAAGAGACACTAGTCTAGAGATGTATCTTTGCTGACTTGTCTAAACAAAAAAACCATCAAAAGTTATGACATCATCAATGACATCACACAGCCGGTAAGTTGACACTGGGCAGGCAGTGAAGGGGTTAAAAGAAGATGATGGATGTGCAATTCTAACACCACCCCACCCATCCTGTGTACACAGGGTCACCACTTCAGGATTGGGAAGATTCAGAGAACATTGAAACGTGTCATTTCAGGATTGAGAGAATCTTTTGTTTTCACCGCCACCCTGACTGATGCTGGGAATGTTCCGTCCCAGTGACCAGGTCAGACTGGACCTCAGGCCTCAGTCCACCAGACATTCCTCACAGTGATGGTTGCTAGTGCTGTGGGAGTGAATGAATGGTCTTTGGAAAAAGCACCCCATTGGTCAGCGAAAAAGTCAGTCAAGTGCAAGCACTTGGGACCATTTTTATGCTGGGCCAGCCGATACAAATGAATTAAAACTTAAAGTGTACGGCAACTGTTTTCCCCCTGGTCAGAAGTGCGTAGCTGTAATAATCGTGTGTTCAAAATGTTCACAACAAATGTATTCCTTACAGATTTCTATGTGACTTCACTATTTTTTCCAATATTTTTTTTAAATTTACGAGAATATGTTCAGGCATTGTTTTTGTTTTCCACCAAGGTTATGTGCTGGTACTGGTATAGTTGACAAATCAGAATTGTGTGTTGAAAGGTGTGGTGACAGTTGTTGAAAGTTGGCATGAAGTCTGTCTTAACATATCCACGCTTGGAGAGCACAGCTACAAAAGACCTCCTACAAAGTGTCAGACATATTCCAGTGTGTTCATCATTTGTTTTATTAATTCAAATAATTGTCTGGGTGTGCTAGGTTTTGATGATGCTTTTTTAAAACTGTTGCGTTAGTCATCTTGGTTGACTCCCCCCCCTCCCCCCCCCCCCCCCCGCGTCCCCCCCCCCCCCCCCCACGTCCTTCCCCCCCCCCCCCCCCCACCCCCCCCGTCCTTTTCCCCCCCCCAGTCCTCCCCCCCCCCCCCCACCCACCCCCCCCCCCCCCCCCCCCCCCCCGTCCTTTTTCTTTTGATGTCTTCCACTCTGATGTTTTGCTATTTTCTTGATATCATAGCTTCTCCTATGTCCTATGTTGTGACTGCTGCTCATTTCTTGCTTTGTCCTTTTGTCTCCCAGACTCAAGACTACTTTATTATCTTAAAAGTGAGAAATTGATTCAACGTCAATACATGTCTGAATCTGAGTGTCATGTCATCCCATCTCTTAGAACTTAGATGTCAACACATACATTTCTGCTGTGGTTAGTCTATCTACTTTTATCTGGCACAGCCTTGCTGTTGTTCAGTACTCGTGCTCAGCCGGCCTGGTTTTGTACGGCGCAGGTTTATGCCATGGTTTTACTTTGCGTGCTAACCGTTCTGGCCGCTGGTTGCTAAAACGAACACGTACACACAAAGGGGATTTTGTTAAAGTACTAAGATTATTTTTGGAATGAAATTTCCCTTGCTGTTTCTGAGTGGCAAAACGTTTTTGAAAAATGTATGACCACATGCCCAAATACCGGTACTGTTGAATCACCGCTGTTAAGCAAAATGTGTTCAGTCATTGGTGTTAATCGTTTCTTTATCCTTTTTGCTTTCATCAGTACTTGCTCGCCTTGGCATACGGCTGTGTCAGACCAATTGACATAAGCTAGAACACCAAGGCTACATCAAAATGTTATGTTCTGCATAGATATGTGGGGATTGTCTTTAGCCATGGCAAGCTCCTAGCATAACATCATCAGTATCCAAAATCCTCCGAAGTCGGAGTGTGGCTGGCTGCCCACGTTGCGGGGTAATCAAAAATGGTTACGTAATGTTCTCATCCCCAGCTGGTGCATTTGTACCATAGTGTTCAATTGCTTCGGCTGTTAGGATGATCACTGGGGTCTTTAAGCCAGGGAACGACAACAACAACAAAAAATCAGTACTTGCAGACGCTTTGTCTTTGCTTTTTAATGAATTATTGACTTGTGATTTGTATCAGTTTCATATGATAATATATTGTGACCATCTTGTGGAGATAAGTTTTCAACTTAAATCTATCATGCATGACATTCTAGTACTTTAGGTGAAAACAAGGTTTACAGGGTATTTCTCATTTGTCTGTCCATTCTGATCAGGTTTGAACAATTAGGAATCATGTGCTGTAAAAAATGCTTTGTATTTTAATAATTGTGTAAGACCATGTAAACTAATTTTGCATTGTAAGAACAAGCCTTTTGATAAGCCAGCTAAATTGACATATAAAAAAAAGAAGTGCTTTATATATCAGACACACACACACAAACTTAAGTATTAGATATGATATAAAGAGATGGTTAAATATTTGTTAAATTATGTACATCTTCTTCGATCGCTCAGACAGTTTCCTGTCATATGAGCGCAGATGCGTCGTGCATCATAGCTAAGAAATTAATAGTTAGGCCCAGGATTCCATCTTCGGCTGGAGACAGTCTTTGTGTTTCTTGAAAAAAGGCAGGAGAATGGACCAGTAAGACAGAAAGATAGTAGTTGACAGTAAGCTAAGGGAAAAGGCAGGAGAATGGACCAGTAAGACAGAAAGATAGTAGTTGACAGTAAGCTAAGGGAAAAAGGCAGGAGAGTGACAGATAAGAGGAAGTTGACAAGCACAGAACTTCCAGAAGGTGGGGGAACTGTTTGTACGAAAGACTCCCTGGTGTCCAGACACGGCACAGGGGTGGGGGAGGGGGGGGGGGGGGGGATTATGTATTATTATAACATTGAAAGAAAACTGTCAATGGAGGGGGGGGGGACTTGTAGGGGAGATGAGACGAGTGATGACCAACGGAAAGAAAACAACTGGCATGTTGCTCATGTTCAGAGCTTCTTCTTCTTCTTCTGCATTCCCATAATGGGTAAGGTACGTATGTGTCCGGTTTTCAGTTTTCACTGGTCTCCCCACTGCGTACAACCGACACATTCCGATTTCGGAGGAGCTCAAAGGAGAAAAATTATTTGCAAGATTTCTTTGGAAAAAAAAGCAGGAGAATGGGTCAATAAGTCGGAAAGATAGCAGATGACAGAGAGCAAAGGGAAAAGGCAGAGTCAAAGAGAGTGGCAGATTAGAGGAAGTTACAAGCTCAGAACTTCCAGAAGGTGGGGGAACTGCTGCTTTTCAGTCCAGGGATTGGAAAGAGTTCTGTCCCCCCGGTATTTCCACGGGGAGGTTCAGAGGTTATTGTTCATGATCTGAGATCGCATGGTCCGAGCTAAGTGTTCTAGTGCTACATTGGGGATTGGATCTCTGTTCGTTTGCTGCTAGTCAGTTCAGTCCAGGGATTGGATCTATGTTCGTTTGCTGCTAGTCAGTTCAGTCCCAGTGCTTTGCGTGGCTTCATGCAAGTATATTTGGTAAAACGTTATATACCACTAGTTCAACAGCGTTTCACCCTTAAGTATTTGATTTCAAACTTCATCTGGAGTATTTAGGCTATCCAAAACTACAAGCACTATCTTTGAAAAATGATTGTTCTTAGACACCCACATATGCTCAATTTTGTATTGTTGATAAAAAAGGAAATGTATTGATTGTGGATCTGGGATTGTACATAAATTGTTAGCTATTCTCGTTGCATGTCTCGTTTCTTGGAGACCTTTAACATTAATTTTATCACGATGAATTAAAAGCATGTTGTGTCACATTTGTAAATACCGGCTCTTTTGCTTTAGCACATCACACATTTTGCATGCCTTTATTTTTATTTTTATTTTTTATTTAAACTAAGAGGGCAAATGTAAGGTTTTATGATGCAGATTTCAATTTTACCAAAGAAAAAGACCAGATTACATTTCAATGATCAGTTTCTTGTCTTCAACCAAGGAATGTATTTGTGGTCTTGTTTATGTTAGATTAACATGAAAGGTGTCCCAGATACTTTGATCCATGCAGTTCTGATAATTGAGATCACCCACAAATACATGCTTACAGATAGTCGTGTTTTCTTCTTTTTCTCTTGATATTTATGTACAAATATGTGGTGTAAGTTTCTGCGTACCTGTGGGCACACAATTATGCACGTGTTTGTGGTGTTGGGTTGAATGCTGCCTAGTTTATGCATAGCGTGGTGTGGGGAATTGTGCTATATCTGATTAGAAAAACCAAGAATATATGGCGTGATTTGGAAAATGACTGCTATAATGATATTGTTGCCATGTTGTGCAATGCCTATTTGATAGCTGCCAAATCTGCTCCCAAAATGAATTATGATTTATCATGTACTCCAAATCTACTGTTCCATCAGTGCGTAGGTTTAATGTATATATTTTGTTTCACAAGAAATTTAGAAAACTATTTTTTAAAGTATTTCAAGTATGCATTTTGCCTTTGCATTGATGGTAGAGTTGATTTTGTAGTTATGGAAGAATTATAAATAAATGAAAATAAATTGGTCTTTTAGAAATATACAAATGATTCGATTTGGTTGTGTTGATGTGAATTGACTGGGCTGTGAACGAGGTGTAAAGTTTTATTCATCAATCAATCAATCAATCAATCTGTCTTTATTATCTTTGTTAAACATTTATGCAATTTATCTCATATTTACTATCTCATCATGCACGTTATCTCAACGCACGCACACATACACATACACACACCATGCACATGATCTAAATATTCTCATCAAGCACACTATCCCATCATGCACACTATCTCACCATGCACTCAATATTTTTTTTATCAGCGCAGGCAGAGACACGTCATCAGTTTAGAATTGGTTTATTCTTTATGATGAAAAAACAACAAACCTGTTTTCTTTCCTTTGGTTCTGAGATAATGAACGTTTCCCCGTATTGTTTTCTGATTAACGAATTGTGTAATGACGGTTTAAAGATCCACAAAATCACGGGTTTCACTTTTCCCGAAAAGGCATCGCCCCATTAGGCAGGGGGTGTGTTAACATGTAAAGGAGCAGATTATCAACGATTCAAATATAAATTTGAGCAAGAAAACAATACAGACAGAGTGGAACCTCCCTTATAAGACCTTCAAAAAAAATCCAAAATGAGGTCTTATAAGAGAGGGGTCTTATAAGGGAGGTAATTTTAATACTTACAAAGAAAGTCTGTCTCAGAGAAGTATGTCTTATATGGGAGGGAGTCGTAAAATGGGGGTTCTTATAAGGGAGGTTCCACTGTACTTAAAAGAGAATGGGAGAAACAGAGAGAGACATCCACCACAGCCCTGATAGCCCTGTGTTCTTCGTTGCTGTGTATGAAGGGGGTGTTAGGGTGAGACAATACCAATACGAATGTTCATTTTTACTGAGGTTAAATGGATAAGATACAATAGCTTTTTTGCACCATGCCCTCGCACTCACACCATACATCAAGCGAGAGCCATATGTTCATTGCATGTATGAAGAGGCTGTTGGGGTGTGAGAGAAAGAGAGAGAGAGAGAGAGAGAATGGGGGAGAAAGAGAGATAATAGGAGAGCGACATAGAGAGAGACCCTGCTAGTACTGTTGTTCATTGCTGTATATGAAGAGGCCGTTAGGGAGAGAGAGAGTTTAGGACTTGAATACATTTATTTAAAAAACAACCACCGTAGTTAAGATAGCAAATTTTCGGGTTTAGTTTAAAACCTTTGACTAGATAAAACAGTTTACTGACAAAAACTCAAAGAGAATGAGACTGAGAGACAGACAATGGGAGAGAGGCATCGATATTATTATCGCGTTCTCTACTCGTCACATCTCTTGCTCGATCAACGACCTCGATGTAGGCCTACAGTGTGCAACTTTCTAGACACCCAGTGATCGCCTAAAGGCAAACCTCTCCCAACATTTTAACATCCCTCATGCCTTTCCTGCCTGGTTGCTCTAGACTTTATCATTAATATCAACTGCCTCCACTTCGTTTTACCTTCAGGCTGGCTGTTGACAAGAAAGCTTCGGCTGCTTTTGATGTACACCCCCTCCCCACCCCCCGCCCTTCCCTCCAATACACACACGCACGCTCTTTTCATTGGCCACCAACCCGAGATATTGAATCGGAAACGTTTGAAAATGGCGACCATAAGCTGTCGCTAGTGCTTTCGTCAAGTGGGGTGACGGTGGGGACCACTAGAAACTATCGTAGTTTAATACTTATCACCCTCGGTCTAAAGTTAAAATGGCCGTCTGCCACTATTTGCAATGTATGGATGGGAGTTGGAGATGGAGATATGAAAGTTTGATTTTCGTCGGAGATATTACTGAAGTCTTTCGCACTAAAGTCATTTCTGACTTGTAATCTTTGGCGGCGGAATTTCAAACGATTGGTTCGAGTGCTAGAAAGCTTTAAACGTCTCTCTCTCTCTCTCTCTCTCTCTCTCTCTCTCTCTCGAGTGGGGTGAAAGGTCGTGGCGTTTGACAAGTGGGTGCGTATGTTAACGGGATGCTGGTTACGACGATTGATTGAGAGGAGATTGAGAGAAGGCTAAGTTTATTGCAGGGTGGTTCAGTGCACACACAGAGAGAGACAGACATACAGATACACGGACAGAGAGAGACAGACAGGGATAGAGAAAGAGTATTCCTGGGGTTATGATGCTGGTCTCAAGAATGACTCGATCTCTTTCCGTTCGAAATAAATAGAAAAGAGAGGGGAATGCTAAACGTGAATAACCATGACTCGATCTCTTTCCGTTCGAAATAAATAGAAAAGAGAGAGAGAGAGAGAGAGAGGGGATGGAGACGATTGTACAAATGGGGGAAGGGGTGGGCGCGGAGGGGCTTTGGGAGTACGGGGGTGGGGTGAGAGGCAAGGAGATGGTGGAAAGTGGATACAGAAGATGCTATCAGAGGGCGAGCGTTGAGCTTTGAGCTATGGCTGCAAGCAAAGAGAGAGAGATCTCAATCATTTGATCTCTTTGTTGACTTCTTCATCCAGCCTTTGACTGTGGTTGTGTTGCATTGCTTCTGTTTGTCCATCTCTCTCTCTCTCTCCTTTTCTCTTTTTTGTCTCTGTCTCTCGATCTCTCTCTCTCCATCCGCCCCCCCCCCTTCTCTCTGTTTCTCTCTCTCTCTCTCTCTCTCTCTCAAGTTAACGTTGAAATTCTTTTGATTTAGTTTATTTGTCAAGTTATATTCCTTTGATATAGTTTACTTGTTAGTTTATTTTGTGTAATGTATCGTATGCATGCTTAGGCTTAGGCATAATGTCCGCATGTGTATAGGCTGGAGGCCTCACATCAAACTCCACGAGTTTCACAATTTCTCCCTCTTTCTCTCTGTGTCTCTCTTCCTTTAAAAAAACAACAACACAATTTTATTTTATCATCCCTGTTTTTCTTACAGACATGCTTACAAACATGCTTGCGCACGCGAGCACAAACACACACACACAGAGAGAGAGAGAGAGAGAGAGAGAGAGAGAGAGAGAGAGAGAGAGAGAGAGAGAGAAGGGGGGGGCGGATGGATAGAGAGAGGATCGAGAGACAGAGACAAAAAAGAGAAAAGGAGAGAGAGAGATAGAGACACACCGACAGACAAAAACAGGTATGCAACGCAAACACGGTTCACATCAAATACAGAGTCTTTTAATCAACACTCAGGAAGCACAAAACATGGTATGGTAATAAGACACATGCGACTTAAATAAAAAGTGAACACAACATTCTTCAACGATTCTTGGCACTTTTTAAAAAATCAATAAACTTTAATTTGTTGCATAATGAACACAATCACAAAACTAATACAATCATGTCAACTGTCTCTTTTCTATCCCACTTCCCTTCACTATCCAAATCTCAATGATTAAAAAAGTGTTAAAGTTTAAAAAAAAAACCAAAAACCCCAACCCACCATCGTATTGGTGACTAGGCACTTTGGAATCCTGTTGTCATAACATTCGACAAAGACAAAGATATTAAACACAGGGATAAATCCCGCTGCCTGGTATGACCAAATTGATAGCTAGGTTTCCCAATTCTGCCCCATCCACCTCCTCACCCCCAAATTATTAAAAAAATGTGTAGGCGCTGCGCTTGCGGCGACGCGCTCTCCGAGGGAAAGCAGCCCAAATTTCACAGTGATAAGTCTCTGTGACTAGAATATACCAACTAAACTCTCTATCCATAAAGCCATATAACTACTCTTAACCCTTTCACCGCCAGCCATCTTTGAACCAAATGTTTCCATAAAATGTATTTTGGTTACAGAAATATTTCATCTGCAATATTGTGCGATTTTCCTGTGACACATTTAGAATAGGGTCAATCCTTACTGCCCAAATTTAGGAGCACAATATTATTGAATAATAGACCCTGATTCAAGAGTTTTAATGACACGAGTGTTAAATGATTGTGGTGCAAAAATGCGACATTGGCGGTGAAAGGGTTAAAGGACCTAACCATCAGCAAGTGTGTCCTTACGTATACCCCCCCCCCCCCCCCTCATCTTACACAGAACGTAGCAACCAAGACAGAAAGTAAATGTGCATACACAAATTACACGTGGCATTCCAGAATGAAGTAGGCTTAAAACATTTGTTTTTAATACATATTAAACAGGCATGGGGTGTGATGTATTTTTTGTAAGAAAGCAAAGTAATGTGAAGAATTCTGTGCGATGTATTTTGTAAGAGAGTAAAGCAATGTGACGTGGAAAAAAAAGAAGACATTCAACAAACTGTTTATTGGGAGCATGCAGTGAAAACGACCCTCGTCACATTTAAAGTTAATGCATAAACACAATGTTACAGCATTGTACACATTTATCAATTGTCCCTAATTAACTGAATGTTGAAGGCTTTTATAAAGTCCAATGATTTGGCAAAACATCCCTATATTTTACTGCTCAGTTAAAAAACCAATTGTGATGCTCGAGAAATTGAGATGTATGTCAAAACTACACATCTGGTCATGATCTGTGTTTCTTTCTTCTTCTTCTGCGTTCCCAGGCCATATGGCCATAATGGGTAAGGTACGTATGTGTCCGGTTTTCAGTTTTCACTGGTCTCCCCGCTGCGTACAGCCAACACATTCCGATTTCGGAGGAGCTCAAAGGAGAAATTTGTTTTCAAAGATTTCTTTTTAAAAAGGCAGGAGAATGGACCAATATATCAGAAAGATAGTAGATGATAGAAAGCAAAGGGAAAAGGCAGAGTCAAAGAGAGTGGCAGATCAGAGGAAGTTACAAGCACAGAACTTCCAGAAGGCGGAGGAACTATTTATACAAGAGACCCTCCGGTATCCCTACAGGGGGAGATCTGTGCTAAATTCCACCAAAATGTAACATAATTTCAACATGCCCCAATACAGTACATAGAGCGAACCGTACAGGTGGCCCTCAACTTATGTTGATGTGTATAAAAGCGAATTACCGTAAAATCCCTAGCAAACGCCCTCCCACTACACAGATTTCGGGCAAAATCGGGGTGGTGGGCATTTGCTACATTCCTTTGGAAGAGAAGTTTCATGACTTTTTTTACGGAATAAATGTGAGCTGCATATCATCTGGATGCATTCGTCATGAGAAAAGGCGAGACGTGCGTTTACTTGGTAGGGATCCCTCTGCACAACTTGAACTTTGGGCCAAAAGTGGGGGGTGGGCGTTTGCTAGATACTGGGCGTTTGCTAGGAATTTTACATTAGTTGTAATGCTTTCCTCTCAGTCTCTATTTGCATCATAAGGACGCTGAAAAGATCATTTTTCTTTTTGCATACACAAAGTAAAAATGTGGATGCTTAAAATAGAAATTCGGCTATAACGAAAATGTCTCTCTCTTGCTTTCTCTTAAAGGGAAAACTACCGATCCCAGGGATCGGGTATAGACTGCTAGGCTAGTCGCTGCGAATCGCAGTGGTTCGGGCAACAGGGAAAAAAGAACGGTTGAACCAACTCTGTCGCGAGCAGCGATGAGAATGATGGCGCACACCTCGCGTGAACGCTTTATATATGCCGGCTGTGCGTTTAACAATAAAACAGAATGGAATTCCAGTGAAGGAAAAGATTGTTAACATCAGAAAACGAAAAACAAACCAACAAAACGAAAATGCAACAGAAAAGCAATAATGGAAGACACCTAAAGTTTGTTGCGGTCTTTCACTACCACGGTCTCCACATCGCACGCGCACTCGTGACGTTGTTGTTGACGTCATTTCCGGCACCAGGGGGAGGCGACTCTACCTCAAAAGGAGGAACGGAAGAGGAAGCAGACGACGCGTGACAAGGCAGAGTTACGCTTCCTGTTACATATGAAGGGGAACAACCGCTTCCCGTGACCGGAAATGACGTCAGAGGGACGCTAACGCCACCTAGCGGGTTTTGAACAGCAGCAGCGGGGAGATAGGTGGCGACACCTGAGCTAGGGGAGGAAAACATGTTTGGATTGCAGACGACCTGCCCGGAAAAGTAGGGAGCGAAAGAGGGAGAGAAAGCGGTGACACAGTTAGGGGCAAGTTGTTGATGATGATGTGCTTGTTGCTGTTGTTGTTGTTGGTCTACAACTATGAAGACGTTGCCACCACAGATCAACTTCAAAGGTCCAGCCACTTTCATCCCCTGGTCGATATTGTTAGCAGTGTTGCTGTTGACATTGCTGCTAGAATTGTTTTGAGCAGATTGCTCCACGTATGAAACTGCGGAAGAAGAAGTGTACAGAAAAGGAGCCACAAGAGCTGTGGACGAAGAAGCCACTGTCGGTTGTTGAGAAACGATGGGTTTCACTTCCACCGCTTCAACATTTTCTGAAGATTGCTTGGACCTGTCTTCAACTTCACTGGACATGTCAGAGTCACAGTCACTGAGATGAGAGCTTTCTGGGAGGTCGTATTCTGGAGAAGATGACTGCAGGGAGGAGAGGGGTGTAGGGGGCAGGCTGTATGCTGCGAGTGGCTTTGTCGGTGACACACTGTTAGGTATTGCGGATGTTAGTGGCAGACTGTAGGATGCGGGTGATTTTGCCAGAGATACGCTCTGTGCTGCGAGTGTTTTAGCACACGACATAGCATCTGCTGCTGATGTCTTTGTCCTTTGCACGGACCTTACTGCGGAGGTCTGTGCAGATGGCAAACAGTAAGATGCTGGTGTTTTGGCCAAGGACAACCCACTCGCGGCGGATGTGTTTGTTAGTGACACGCTTTGTGCTGCAGACGTCTTTGCTGTCAACAACAGGCTGTGTGCTGCGGACG
>CM065681.1:92824902-92859902 GCA_017654935.2 Phymorhynchus buccinoides
AGAGAGAGAGAGAGAGAGAGAGAGAGAGAGAGAGAGAGAGAGAGAGAGAGAGAGAGAGAGAGAGAGAGAGAGAGAGAGAGAGAGAGAGAGAGAGAGAGATAGAGAGAGAGAGAGAGAGAGAGAGAGAGAGAGAGAGAGAGAGAGAGAGAGAGAGAGAGAGAGAGAGAGAGAGGAGGGGGGAGATACGGGGGGCTTTGACTGGAAGTTAATCTCGCTGTAGAAATACGATTTACGAACCAACTGTTGAGGCTCTGTCACTTAGCAATCTCCTGGCAAACGTTTAATAATTGCCATTTCTCCCGGTCGTCTTCTAAAGAGACGTTAAAGACAGAGACTAAAAATAAAATCAAGAAATGGCCACACTACATTCAAAACTTTGGCTAAGAAATTCTTAAGCTCATGACACGGAGATTAAAAACAACAACACATGCCACCTCAATTTTTAAAGAAAAATGAATTGAAGAAAATACTTGAGAAAATAACTGACCACTGGGACCAGTTAAGGCACAAAAACACTCAATTCGAGGCTGGTAGATTGAAGAAAATCTGCGTACAAGGAATAAAGGAATCTGCCAAGGAATAAATTCGTATCTTGAATCCAAATAAACAGACTAGGAGGGTCGTGTGTCATCTGCCTCCTTGACCTTGTCAATTGTCTCAGTACTGTCGTAGGTATCTTGATTTAAGACATGTTCTTTTCAGTCCATTCATACTGACCAAAGATGTTTTATGTCCCTGGTAAGTAGTCACAATGACAAGGGTTTTGAAATCAAAATCGAATTAAGAATCTCGTTTCTACTTAAAGATTTAAAATAATGAAATATTTATCCTAGAAAATGTCAACAGGTCGATTTTTCGGAAAATATTGTATTAGTTAATGAAAACATTATCTCTCATTATCTCTCTCATTATCTCTCTCTCCTTTGGTGCCGCAGAAACACATCTCTCATGAAAACCACTAACAAATGAAGCACTGTCCCAGTGACGGAATCCCAAGACAGATGAAAGATGATATAAGCAAACAAAACCATTCATCCACTACACGTATCTTATCTTCAGTTTGGTTGTCTCTGCATGTCTTCCCCAATGCTTTGAACAATGGGGAAAGGTTGCAGCAACTTCTCAACATTACCACGACACTTTTGACAGATTCTCTCCCATTAAGTCACATGGTAATGTCGTGTTTGTATTGTTCTTTCTAATTATAAACCAGTACCTGTTATATTGCTACCTTCAAGGTAATGTCGTGTTTGTATTGTTCTTTCTAATTATAAACCAGTACCTGTTATATTGCTACCTTCAAGGTAATGTTGTGTTTGTATTGTTCTTTCTAATTATAAACGAGTACCTGTTATATTGTTTCCTTCAAGGTAATGTCGTGTTTGTATTGTTCTTTCTAATTATAAACGAGTACCTGCTATATTGCTACCTTCAAGGTAATGTTGTGCTTGTATTGTTCTTTCTAATTATAAACGAGTACCTGTTATATTGCTACCTTCAAGGTAATGTCGTGTTTGTATTGTTCTTTCTAATTATAAACCAGTACCTGTTATATTGCTACCTTCAAGGTAATGTCGTGTTTGTATTGTTCTTTCTAATTATAAACCAGTACCTGTTATATTGTTACCTTCAAGGTAATGTTGTGTTTGCATTGTTCTTTCTAATTATAAACCAGTACCTGTTATATTGTTACCTTCAAGGTAATGTCGTGTTTGTATTGTTCTTTCTAATTATAAACCAGTACCTGTTATATTGTTACCTTCAAGGTAATGTTGTGTTTGCATTGTTCTTTCTAATTATAAACCAGTACCTGTTATATTGTTACCTTCAAGGTAATGTTGTGCTTGTATTGTTCTTTCTAATTATAAACGAGTACCTGCTATATTGCTACCTTCAAGGTAATGTTGTGCTTGTATTGTTCTTTCTAATTATAAACCA
This sequence comes from Phymorhynchus buccinoides, assembly GCA_017654935.2. NCBI lineage: Eukaryota > Metazoa > Mollusca > Gastropoda > Neogastropoda > Raphitomidae > Phymorhynchus > Phymorhynchus buccinoides. The sequence continues at coordinate 92,826,841 of CM065681.1, forward strand.
GTACCTGTTATATTGCTACCTTCAAGGTAATGTTGTGTTTGTATTGTTCTTTCTAATTATAAACCAGTACCTGTTATATTGCTACCTTCAAGGTAATGTCGTGTTTGTATTGTTCTTTCTAATTATAAACCAGTACCTGTTATATTGCTACCTTCAAGGTAATGTTGTGTTTGCATTGTTCTTTCTAATTATAAACCAGTACCTGTTATATTGCTACCTTCAAGGTAATGTCGTGTTTGTATTGTTCTTTCTAATTATAAACGAGTACCTGTTATATTGTTACCTTCAAGGTAATGTCGTGTTTGTATTGTTCTTTCTAATTATAAACCAGTACCTGTTATATTGCTACCTTCAAGGTAATGTCGTGTTTGCATTGTTCTTTCTAATTATAAACCAGTACCTGTTATATTGTTACCTTCAAGGTAATGTCGTGTTTGTATTGTTCTTTCTAATTATAAACCAGTACCTGTTATATTGTTACCTTCAAGGTAATGTCGTGTTTGTATTGTTCTTTCTAATTATAAACCAGTACCTGTTATATTGCTACCTTCAAGGTAATGTCGTGTTTGCATTGTTCTTTCTAATTATAAACCAGTACCTGTTATATTGTTACCTTCAAGGTAATGTCGTGTTTGTATTGTTCTTTCTAATTATAAACCAGTACCTGTTATATTGTTACCTTCAAGGTAATGTCGTGTTTGCATTGTTCTTTCTAATTATAAACCAGTACCTGTTATATTGTTACCTTCAAGGTAATGTTGTGCTTGTATTGTTCTTTCTAATTATAAACCAGTACCTGTTATATTGCTACCTTCAAGGTAATGTTGTGTTTGTATTGTTCTTTCTAATTATAAACGAGTACCTGTTATATTGTTACCTTCAAGGTAATGTCGTGTTTGTATTGTTCTTTCTAATTATAAACGAGTACCTGTTATATTGTTACCTTCAAGGTAATGTCGTGTTTGTATTGTTCTTTCTAATTATAAACCAGTACCTGTTATATTGCTACCTTCAAGGTAATGTTGTGTTTGTATTGTTCTTTCTAATTATAAACCAGTACCTGTTATATTGTTACCTTCAAGGTAATGTCGTGTTTGTATTGTTCTTTCTAATTATAAACCAGTACCTGTTATATTGTTACCTTCAAGGTAATGTTGTGTTTGTATTGTTCTTTCTAATTATAAACGAGTACCTGTTATATTGTTACCTTCAAGGTAATGTTGTGTTTGCATTGTTCTTTCTAATTATAAACCAGTACCTGTTATATTGCTACCTTCAAGGTAATGTCGTGTTTGTATTGTTCTTTCTAATTATAAACCAGTACCTGTTATATTGCTACCTTCAAGGTAATGTCGTGTTTGTATTGTTCTTTCTAATTATAAACCAGTACCTGTTATATTGTTACCTTCAAGGTAATGTCGTGTTTGTATTGTTCTTTCTAATTATAAACCAGTACCTGTTATATTGTTACCTTCAAGGTAATGTCGTGTTTGTATTGTTCTTTCTAATTATAAACCAGTACCTGTTATATTGCTACCTTCAAGGTAATGTCGTGTTTGTATTGTTCTTTCTAATTATAAACGAGTACCTGTTATATTGCTACCTTCAAGGTAATGTCGTGTTTGTATTGTTCTTTCTAATTATAAACGAGTACCTGTTATATTGTTACCTTCAAGGTAATGTCGTGTTTGTATTGTTCTTTCTAATTATAAACGAGTACCTGTTATATTGTTACCTTCAAGGTAATGTCGTGTTTGTATTGTTCTTTCTAATTATAAACCAGTACCTGTTATATTGCTACCTTCAAGGTAATGTCGTGTTTGCATTGTTCTTTCTAATTATAAACCAGTACCTGTTATATTGCTACCTTCAAGGTAATGTCGTGTTTGTATTGTTCTTTCTAATTATAAACCAGTACCTGTTATATTGTTACCTTCAAGGTAATGTCGTGTTTGTATTGTTCTTTCTAATTATAAACCAGTACCTGTTATATTGTTACCTTCAAGGTAATGTCGTGTTTGTATTGTTCTTTCTAATTATAAACGAGTACCTGTTATATTGTTACCTTCAAGGTAATGTCGTGTTTGTATTGTTCTTTCTAATTATAAACCAGTACCTGTTATATTGTTACCTTCAAGGTAATGTCGTGTTTGTATTGTTCTTTCTAATTATAAACGAGTACCTGTTATATTGTTACCTTCAAGGTAATGTTGTGTTTGTATTGTTCTTTCTAATTATAAACCAGTACCTGTTATATTGCTACCTTCAAGGTAATGTCGTGTTTGTATTGTTCTTTCTAATTATAAACGAGTACCTGTTATATTGTTACCTTCAAGGTAATGTTGTGTTTGTATTGTTCTTTCTAATTATAAACGAGTACCTGTTATATTGTTACCTTCAAGGTAATGTCGTGTTTGTATTGTTCTTTCTAATTATAAACGAGTACCTGTTATATTGTTACCTTCAAGGTAATGTCGTGTTTGTATTGTTCTTTCTAATTATAAACCAGTACCTGTTATATTGCTACCTTCAAGGTAATGTCGTGTTTGTATTGTTCTTTCTAATTATAAACCAGTACCTGTTATATTGTTACCTTCAAGGTAATGTCGTGTTTGTATTGTTCTTTCTAATTATAAACCAGTACCTGTTATATTGTTACCTTCAAGGTAATGTCGTGTTTGTATTGTTCTTTCTAATTATAAACCAGTACCTGTTATATTGCTACCTTCAAGGTAATGTCGTGTTTGTATTGTTCTTTCTAATTATAAACCAGTACCTGTTATATTGCTACCTTCAAGGTAATGTCGTGTTTGTATTGTTCTTTCTAATTATAAACCAGTACCTGTTATATTGCTACCTTCAAGGTAATGTCGTGTTTGTATTGTTCTTTCTAATTATAAACCAGTACCTGTTATATTGCTACCGTAGATTTGTTTTCGGGGTTTTTTCCTATTTGTTTTCCTTATTTCAATATAATTGATATTCTTATAGTTGTTTATGTTAATTCACGACGCAACCTTCTGATTGCGATTGAAATGTGTTTGAGTGCGTTCATACGCTTTATAGCTTCTTGCGCTCATGAAACAAATGTTGTACTGTACATTATGTTAATTAATAAACGTTGTTTAAATCAGGGTAACTGTCGGTTCCGTGTGTCCGAAGCTTGTCAACACGAAGCCCTCGGTCCTCGATCCGTCCCTGCTTCTTTTCACACGTTCTATTCTGATTCGTGAGCTCCTGAACTATGGCACGGGACGCCATTTCCACAGTCATTGTTCTTTGAGTTGGCCTAGAATGTCTGCAGAGTTATTGTTCTTTGAAGAAAGGTGGGCACCAATGAAGCAACCAGATATCAGGGAGACGCAAAGGGCTGTAATGGTTAACCTTGCTCGCCAATTTGACCGCCAGGTGGCATAACGCTCGAGTGGGGCTAATCCTCTCTATATTCTTAGTTGGGGATAAAGAGAGAGAGAGGGGGGGGGAGAAGTCCCTCCCCCATCTCTCTCTCTCTACGTCCAACTAAGAATATTGCGCGCTAAGCCCCTACTGGTTTGACTGCCCCCTGGCGGTAAAATGCGCGTCCTACGTTGCTCATTATGGGCATGGCGTCAGATCCCATTGATTGCAACTGAAAATTCTCTTTTCCATTGCAGTTTTCAGTGGCAACATTGAAGCTGCGAAATGTATCTGGTGTGTGCTATTTATATCCCGATGACCATCCCTGTTCGACCCACAGCATCGCTGGTCAGTCTCCTCTGGTGTTCCAGCACTGACACGTTCTAATCGTAACAGCATCAACACTGTCTTAAACGCAATCAGGGACAAGTGACAGCGTGTCAAGATTTCTGAACAGTTCATTGAAATATACTTCAAGAATGCTCTAGACAAATACTCTACAGTTTTATTTCCCCCTCGCGCATCCCGACACCCTGGCTCCCCCTCCCCAGCCATTGAGCTCCTTTGGTGACCACACTGGGGGTCACTCTAGTGGCTTAGTTAGTTTAAACAGAGACTGACAGAAAGAGAGTGAGTGTGACGTCACTAAGAATCTTCCTTCAAACGGTACGCCACCTGGTGTCAAGCGCTAAGGAACATAACTCTACCTAAACAGCACATTTGTCACTGGATTCCCCGATTTCCTTACTTCTTCTTCCCCATGCCCCCTCCCCTCCCCTCCCCTATTCATCCCTAACCCCATATCCCATACATTTGAATTGTCAAATGCTCATTCCTTTTGCAACATTTCAAAGAGAAAGGATTTACCCTATGATTAGACTTTCTCTTCTCTCAAGTTTTACATCGTAAAATGCTCATTCGAACCTGCAACACTTTAAGAGAAAGGGGGGGGTCTACCCTATGATTAAGTCGCACATCCCAAGTGTTATAAAAGTAGCGTGTGATCACCTTTATGGCTACCAGAGAAAGGTAACATGGTTGCCTAGGGTAAGACATTCAAATGTTGGTCACAGTATGGGTTTATAAAGTGCAAAGGTCAAATGGTTGCCTAGGGTAAGACATTCAAATTTTAGTCACGGGTCCTTGTGGGGTTTATAAAGTGGTCAGACGCCCTATATTCATAGAAAGGCTGCAGACATGACATTTAACAGCCCTTGAACGAATGGAGCTGCATTGTGGCAGCAACAAGCTTTACAATACAATAATAGTGTCCAGTGGAGTTGTTGCTGCCCTAAGGCAAGGCAGAGGCAGAGGGGGAGGGAAGGGACAAAGGAAAAGCAGTGAGAGATGAATGTCTGTGGTTGTGGATGGTCGACTTCGCTTTGAAACCCCGTCATCGTGACAGTGCTGTGTTTAACTGGGGCCGTCAAGATTTATGTGCGTTGAGCACACAGAGACGCGTGCACGGACAGAGACTTCAGACTTCAGAAACTTTATTTTACAAGGATAAGAATTTAGGCTGGGCCTAGTCTTCCATTCTGTCCTTGGTTCTAAGCATGCAATACATAACTAATACTATAAATGAACATTGAGACACAGGAAAATCGCCAACAGAAACAACGATTAACAGTAATATAGCAACAACATGGTAGGCAGAGCATCAACATCAGCAATGAAAACAAACAGAACAGAAAACTAACCAACCGAATAAACAAACAAACAAATAAATAAACGGAAAACACCTCTTTCACTACAATTTACTTCTTCTACTACCGTTCTACTCCTAGTACTATTACTGCTACTACCACCACCACCACCACCATCACTACTACTACTACTACTACTACTACTACTACTACTACTACAACTACTACAGTGCCACAGTAATATAACAATGACATGGCACGCAGAGCATCAACATCAGTAATAACAAAAAGCAAAACAGAAACCAACCGACCAAACAAAGAAATAAATGAGAAAACAAGCATGACTACCACCACAATTTACTTCATCTACTACGACTACTACTACTACTACTAATAATAATACGAGAGAGAGAGAGAGAGGAGAGAGAGAGGAGAGAGAGAGAGAGAGAGAGAGAGAGAGAGAGAGAGAGAGAGAGAGAGAGAGAGAGGGAGAGAGAGAGAGAGAGAGAGAGAGAGAAACAGAGAGAGAAAAAAAGAGAGAGAGAGAGAGAGAGAGAGAGAGAGAGAGAGAGAGAGAGAGAGAGAGAGAGAGAGAGAGAGAGAGAGAGAGAGAGAGAGAGAGAGAGAGAGAGAGAGAGAGAGAGAGAGAGAGAGAGACCGACAGCAGACAGATACAGAGAGACAAACAGACAGGAGAGACAGAGACAGAGACAGAAATAGACATGATGAAGGCAAACAAACATAAGGTATCTCAACAACTAAATCACATTCAACAATGAAGTAAACATATTTAATCGCATAACTGTACGACTGTTCCAACATTAAAGCGTTTCAGCATCAGAAAGCGAAGTGAAGTACTGTATAGCCCAAAGCGCTTTACAATCGAATATTCATCAACAAATAGACAACAACAATGACACTATATGACGTACGTTGTGAAATTCTCTCTCATATTTGTCAACATACTGCATGAAGTTGTGAAAATCAAAGAAAGCTTCCAAAGTCGCATGCCAACTAGAAATTCAAGTTATCACAATTTCAGTTTGTGGTTTTGTCTTTTCATTACAAAATATTTGTCGTTCATACTTTGATATGCATGTGTATATTTTGCCAAAATATTTAGTTAAAAACTTAGCTAATCGAAATAAAAAAACGATCCAGGGCTCCCAGGGATCCCCATTTGGGGGTCTATGAAGCACTAACATTCTAAAGGACCCTCTAAAAGAATGTGCAGGTGGTCCCAGGGACGTTTTAGCATTCGCAATGCCATTGGGACCTTCCATCCCGCCTCTAGGACCCTATATACTGTAAGTGAAGGAGTCCATGGGACCCCTTATTTTGCGGGACGATTGGGAGCCATGCGATGCCTATTTTTCCTGTATAATTTATTACCTAGATTTAATCAAGTTTATAAACCAAAGCTTTATCCCTTTTTTATGGACAGCTACAGTCATGCATATTATACCTAGCATTCTAAAACGACTACCACATCGACATTGGTATCGGTGTTGCTTTGTCTGTGTAGACCTTAGATGTTTATCAAACTGGTTCCTTTTTGCTATGTAGTCTAGACAACTGACAAGATAAAGAGATCATGAAACAAAGATGACCAGTGATGTCTTTTTCTTCTGAGCTGACCGGTGACTGCAGAACAGTAGTGGACTTTGTTGACCACTCCCCCCCAGCAGACAATGAAGATTATTATCTGGACATCAACTGCTCGCCTGTCGCCACCAGTGCTCATAACGAGGACTCCAGGACTAGTTTGGGTTTCCCACAAATCTCTGTCTTCACGTCTTTGCTTCGTATGTCTCTGTGTGTGTAAATGTGTCAGTAAGTGTGTGAGTGTGAGTCTGTGTGAGTCTGTCTGTCTGTCTGTCTGTCTGTCTGTCTGTCTGTCTCTCTCTCTCTCTCTCTCTCTCTCTCTCTCTCTCTCTCTCTCTCTCTCTCTCTGTCTGTGTGTGTGTGTGTGTTGTTATGCCCGTGTGCCTGTATGATTATTTATTTATGTCTCTGCCTAGTTTCTGTTTCTGTTCGTCTCTGTATTTCCCTTCTTCTTTTTGGAACTAATAACAGTCTAATTCAAGGAGAAGTTGGAGAAGCTGCTGGTACCCAATGCTGATTAAAGAAATCACAAGAAATAAAATTTAAAAGAAGAACAACAACAAACAAACAACAACAATAAATAAAGAAGAAAAAATAATTTGTACAGAGACAACAGGATTCTCCTCTATAAGAGGTGATTATAATAATAATAATAATAATAATAATACGTATTGCCCTTCTTCTTTCTCTCTCCCTTTGCACACGTACACATACGCACCACCCCACCCTTCCCACAACACACACACACACACTCGCGCGAACACATTAGGCCATTAAATATCCCCAAATACCGATAAAACGCAAATGCTTAGTTACAAATGAACAAGAATTATCATGTCTCGGTTGACCTTATTCTAGTGCTTTTTAGACTATGCTAACAAGGCGCGACTTTTCACAAACACATGTAAGGAGTCCTTAAAGGACTGACACTTCCTTCTATGGACTTACCAAGAAAACGATCCGTTTGATTTTTGGGGCGATCGCGCCATCAAAGTGTAGTGGATGGCTTAAGTATTGCGGACAATGGTCACTAGGGTCCCTGGTTTGATTTGAACAATGGTCAGGTCTTCAAAGAGATAGTGGTTTATTGTCTTCTGTATGTCCAGTCAATAGGTCAGAACAAGGGGTAGACTGGCCGAATCATACTGACCACCCATCCAGACCACACACGGAGACAGAGAGGGAGGATTGGTGCCTACAGATTTATTGGTTTGACTTAACGCTGATTAAAGTGTCTGCGATATGTTTGACTTTCCTGGGTGTATCGGTTCATTGGAGGGGATGGAAGAGAGAGACATAGCAAAGACACAGAGAAAGAGAGAGAGAGACACTGGACACTGGAAAACTTTATTTGACAAAGAGAGAGAGAGAGAGAGAGAGAGAGAGAGAGAGAGAGAGAGAGAGAGAGAGAGAGAGAGAGAGAGAGAGAGAGAGAGAGAGAGAGAGAGAGAGAGAGAGAAAGAAAGAGAGAGAGAGAGAGACAGACAGAGACAGCAATCAAACAATAGTCCTGATTTGCTTTGATAGATAGATATTTGATGGCCTTAATTCTCTGACACACAGCCACCCACATGGAGAAAAAACATCAAAGCCACCCGGGGTGGAATTAGTGTTTAGCCAAAACTCCGGTCCAAGCAAGAATCTACCATAAAGACATCTGAGCCCGGATGGAGATGACTTCTGATATAAACAATCAGCCCCGTAGCCGTCTACAGAGAAGTCAGACGGGTCTGTCCTGGCATTGCAGTACCTCCAGGATCTACTCACTCTCTGTATCAATGTCCCACATGTACCGCAGTGTTCCGGGTCGGAGGACGTTACACACGATTATTTCCCTCGTGTCTATAGAGAGGCAAATGTTAAGAATAGCTCCCTCCTCTGCCCCTTCCATTCATTTCAGACGGTTTCAGTTAGGGTTAGGGTTAGGGATAGGATTAGGGCTAGTTTGGTCATCAACGTTTTTGTTGTTGTGTATTTGACACTAAACTGACCCTAAACCTATCCCAAACCATTTTCTTAACCCTAACCTGAAACCGTCTAATCCACAAAAAATAAAACAACTTATGGTATGTTATGAGATTGACACTTAACTGACCCTAAGCATATATCCCTAACGCTATCCCAGACCCTATTCCTAACCCTAACTGAAACCGTCTGAAATGAATGTAAGGGTCAGAGAGAGGGAGCTTTTCTTAACATTTGCCTATAGAGAACCAAAGAGGCGGGCCTTTTGTCAAGGATTCAGGAAAGCATGTTCATCGTTGTGTATTTCGAAAGGGCGCCCCCCAAAAAAAAAAAAAAAAATTCACCCCAATGATGAAATTCCATTTAACGTCCTCGGGCATGGAACAGGCACATGTGGGACATTAATGAATATAAAGATAGTGGGACGATCCTGGAAGTACTGCAATACCAGGAAATACGGATGTTTTGAATTATCAACATAATCAATATAATTTTTATTCACCCCCAACTTGATCCGTGCTTTTCGTTTTCTATCGAAAGATTTTCTTCTTTTCTTAAAATCGTTGTAGGACAACATGCATTCTTTATGGGACAAGATATGGTGTGTGTGTGTGTGTGTGTGTGTGTGTGTGTGTGTGTGTGTGTGTGTGTGTGTGCGTGTGCGTGCGTGCGTGTGCGTGTGCGTGTGCGTGTGTGTCAGTGTGTGTGTGTGTGTGTGTGTGTGTGTGTGTGTGTGTGTGTGTGTGTGTGTGTGTGTGTGTGTGTGTGTGTGTGTGTGTGGTGTGTGTGTGCGTGTGTGTGTGCGTGCGTGCGTGTGTGTGTTTATGTGTGTGTTGGCGGAATGGGATGGGTGTCTTTTGGTAAATCTGTGCGCATGTGTGAGTAAGCACGCACGTGCGTGCGTATGCGTTCCAAACCTAACCGAGCGCGCATTTGTATATGTGCATGCGCGCACTAGAATATGCCTGTATTTGGCTTCCAACTTTCAAGAAAGAAAACAAACAGTTACACTTTCAAGAAAGAAAAGAACCAAATATTTTGGTAAATCTGTGAGCGTGTGTGAGTAAACGCGCACGTGCGTGCGTATGCGTTCCAAACCTAACCGAGCGCGCATTTGTATTGCGCGCGCGCACTATTTGCATGCGCGCACTAGAACATGCCTGTATATGGCTTCCAACTTTCAAGAAAGAAAATGACCAGTTACACTTTCAAGAAAGAAAACAACCAAATATTCTTTTTTGCCCCTTACATTCTCTCGCTTTTTCTTAAAATATTTTGCTCTTAAGTTTTGTTGTTTTATATTTTTACACAGACTATAAGAAACGTAATGCCGATACTGTCGAGTCTAACCGACTCCCCATAAAATAGGAGCATCTCGAGCTCAGGGTAGGTCGAATTACTCTCAGGGACCCACCCTCTGTGGGGTGGTGGTACAGTGGTTAGGGTTACAAGAGGAACACGGACATTCAACCGGAGTCTAAGGTTTGTATTCCTGCCAAGTCCATCTCAAAGCTTTTTAAGGTAGAGGTTTTGTAGTAGGTCTTAAAGCCAGGATACTATGACAGACTCAAGGTCGCGTGTGCTTGCTACAAAGACATGATAGGGGATGAGCTTCTTTTTGTTTGTTTTATAACTCTTTATTAATAAAACAAAAAATGAAATACACACGTGTACGCGTGTACACACTCGTATATTTTTATGTGTGCGCGCGCACTGACTACACAACTTCATTTGCTTTACAGGCAATCGTTTTAAAATAATAAAGTTTATTTTGAATACAACAGGTATAAATTAAATTCCGTTACACAGACGTCTACTCACACACACGCGCGCGCGCGCGTGCACACACACACACACACTGACACGCACGCACACACACTGACACGCACACACACACACGCACACACGTGACACACACACACACACAACAGATTCACGCGCAAGCACGCACGAAACACACGCACACACACACACATACAGAGAGAGAGAGAGAGAGAGAGAGAGAGAGAGAGAGAGAGAGAGAGAGAGAGAGAGAGAGAGAGAGAGAGAGAGAGAGAAGAGAGAGAGAGAGAGAGCGAGAGAGCGAGAGAGAGAGAGAGAGAGAGAGAGAGAGAGAGAGAGAGACCACACAGAAACCCACACACACACACACACACACACACACACACACACACACACACACACCCGACATGAATATTACGGGTACCAACAGCTGTCAACTCTAAACGAAATTGAAGATGATACATTCTATTGTCCGACATGAGCGGGTGGAGATAAAATAAAGATATTTTCTGTTAAATTATGATAAACGGGTGGGCCGGACAACACTGGACAAAAGGGACATAAAACCTGAAATCCCATATCAAGCCTGTTGCAGACCTATCATTTTCTGATACAAATGTCCACGGTTTACAGTCTAAGGTACGTTGTACTTTGACATGGATGGAAGTTCAGTTTAACGTCGCGTATCGGCTTTCGCCATGTACGACGGGCTGAACAAACCAACCAGGGTATAAACAAAAATTTATGTTCCCGAATCACTGTCCCAGCCAAAAGGCCGAGAAGCGATCAGAATTATGACATGAATGAAAAAGTGTTTTACGTCCTCTCGGTCTAGAACAGACACATATGCGACATTTGTAGATACAAAGATGGTGGGAACGATACTGGAGTCAATGCCCGGAGGCAGTGGAACTCCAGTAAAGTCCCGATTTTTTAACAATACAGATAGGTGTAGCGGTAACCACGCCTCGGTTAAACCTCATTGGCTATGGTACCGCCACAAATCGTTATGTAGGTAAGTATATAGTAAAGGAATTATGACATGCTATTTACTCTCCCTTTTATACTCTTTACCGTATGTCCCCCTCCCTCTAACAACGGTTAGCCTACATGGCGATGCGCTACCGTGTCTATGTGTCCCTAATTGTGTCTCTACGTGTCCCCGTTTCTGTTGTGTCCCCGTGGCTATATGTCCCCGTGGCTATATGTCCCTGTGTCTATATGTCCCCCGTGTCTATGTGTTCCCGTGGCTATATGTCCCCGTGTCTATGTGTCCCCAATGTTGTCTCTACGTGTCCCCGTTTCTGTTGTGCCCCCGTGTCTATGTGTCCCCGTGTCTATATGTCCCTGTGTCTATGTGTCCCCGTGGCTATATGTCCCCCGTGGCTAGATGTCCCCGTGTCTTTGTGTCCCCGTGGCTATATGTCCCCGTGTCTGTGTCCCCGTGTCTATGTGTCCCTAATTTTGTCTCTACGTATCCCCGTTTCTGTTGTGTCCCCGTGGCTAGATGTCCCCGTGTCTATGTGTCCCCGTGTCTATGTGTCCCCGTCTCGGCCGTGTCTATGTGACATCAAATCCAAGCCCTAATCCTAAGGCAAAATCCCAATCCTGTGCTTAACCCTAATCCAAATTCCTACCCCTAACCTGACATAAAAGGACATACTGAGAAGTGGGTGCATGGGACACATAGAGACGGGGGCACAACGAAGGTGACCCATAGACACAGGGACACATCGCTATGGCCCCGACGGGTGTAGCGAAGTGAAAGTCTGTAGACAAATAGCAATGGTTCGAAGGCCAGAGCACTAACTTTCGTTTAGCTGAGTATATTTATTAAGAAAATCTAGGTCTAAATATAATACTATTAATAAATGTGGGTTTTTTTCTAAAAACAAATCCTGCTATCCATTCAGAATTATTTAAAAAGTAGAATGGCATAATCATATAACTGTATTCTAATATTTAAAACTAGTGATATAATAACTGCTTTTCGTTGCTGTACCTAAATAAAGATAGGTTAAGATGCAGATCAACACCCCCCACACTCAACGTCTTGGTTTATTGCGGTTTTTTCAGTCGCTTTTTGCTATAAGGAAATGCATATTTGTAATTGTGTAAAAGGATGAAAATTAACTTTAAAAATAGGAAACGAACGAGGCTTATGTGCTCAATCTGCAGTAAGAAAGGCAAGACTGAAACAAGCGCGGATTCGCAATCGTTTGTGGCGTGCTACAATTGAAAACGAAACATCATCTTAAAGAGCAGCCTCAATTTGAAATGCAGCCTCACTTTGAAGTGCGACAAATTTGGAGCCTCACTTTGAAGTGCGACAATTTTGGACTGACCGACAGACCGACCGACAGACAGACCGACAAAGTGAGTTATAGGTTTGTGGCTTGTGCCACAAACAAAAACGGAAAGAACCGAAAAAATTGAGTGTGTGTGTGTTGATCTGCACCTTTGCTAAGGCATACATATGTACACACGCGCGTGCATGCATGATTTGCACAATACTCTCGATCCTCCTACCCTCGCACACACATATTCAATCAAGGACAAGCGTTTGCCATTCAAGACTTTTGCATTTTGAGGTGGAGAGAAAGGGGTAGGGGTGGGGATATTGAGGATGGAGTTGCTATATGGTTTTCAAGGTCAGTACCATCATGTTACCGAATGGTGATGCTAAAAACCTCACGTATGTGCAACAGTCATTTGATTTCACGTCGTCACCAATTCGTGAAGAAGTAACGAGGCAACCCTAGCCACTTTAACTTGGAAAACCTCCCTTCTCCGGAAGGACCGACTGTGGAGTGTTGACAGCTTTAGGAGTTTTCACAACTCATGAAAGATCGCATGTCTTCAGACAATAGTCTCTGTCTGTCTCATCTCTCTTTCTGTCTCTGTCTGTCTATCCTCTCTCTCTCTCTCTCTCTCTCTCTCTCTCTCTCTCTCTCTCTCTCTCTCTCATGTCTGTCTGTCTCATCTCTCTCTCTATCCTTGATGCTACATCTCTCAGTCTGTTTATCTTTCTATCTCTGTCTGTCTATCCCCTCTCTCTATCTGTCTCATCTCTCTCTGTGTCTCATCTCTCTCTGTCTTTGATGCTACATCTCACAGTCTGTCTCTCTTTCTCTCTCTGTTTGTCTATCTTTCTCTCTCTTTCCTCCCCCCCCCTCTCTCTCTCTCTCTCTCTCTCTCTCTCTCTCTCTCTCTCTCTCTCTCTGTGTCTTTGATGCTACATCTCTCAGCCTCTGTCTCTCTTTCTATCTCTGTTTGTCTATCCCCTCTCTATTTCCTCTCCCCCCCTCTCTCTCTCTCTCTCTCCTCTCTCTCTCTCTCTCTCTCTCTCTCTCTCTCTCTCTCTCTGTGTCTTTGATGCTACATCTCTCAGCCTCTGTCTCTCTTTCTATCTCTGTTTGTCTATCCCCTCTCTATTTCCTCCCCCCCCCTCTCTCTCTCTCTCTCTCTCTCTCTCTCTCTCTCTCTCTCTCTCTCCTCTCTCTCTCTCTCTCTCTCTCTCTCTCTGTGTGTCTTTGATGCTACATCTCTCAGCCTCTGTCTCTCTTTCTATCTCTGTTTGTCTATCCCCTCTCTATTTCCTCCCCCCCCTCTCTCTCTTCTCTCTCTCTCTCTCTCTCTCCCTCTCTCTCTCTCTCTGTCTCTCTCTCTCTCTACATCTCTCTGTCTCTCTGTGTGTCTTTGATGCTACATCTCTCAGCCTCTGTCTCTCTTTCTATCTCTGTTTCCTCTATCCCCTCTCTCTCTCTCTCCTCCTCTCTCTCTCTCCTGTCTCTCTCTCTCTCTCTCTCTCTCTCTCTCTCTCTCTCTCTGTCTCTGTGTCTTTGATGCTACATCTCTCAGCCTCTGTCTCTCTTTCTATCCCTGTCTGTCATTCCTCTCTCTGTCTCTCTCTCTGTCAGTCTCATCTCTCTATCTATCTTTGATGCTACATCTCTCAGTCTGTCTCTGTCTCTCTTTGTCTCTTTCTATCTATGTCTGTCTATAGTCTCCCTCTCTCTGTCTGACGTTCAAAATGATTTATCCTGTGTTTTTTGCCCAGGTATAGAAGAATCGGAATTACATTTAAGATTTTATTTTAATATGTTCTGCATATCAAACTTTTAGAGAGCAACTCGTTAAAAACAAAAACACTTATAATAATCCTAATGCTGTTAAATTGGTTTTATTATTTACTGATATTAAAGCATGCTCATCTCTTTCTCTTTTTTCCATCTAAAGCACTTGCTCTTAGAAGTCAATCGCTTGTGTCTGGATAAATACTTGCTCTCAAATCCCTTTGTCCCATTTTATGGATTCTATGCATGCGCATGATTTGATTGTTCTAGTTTTTATTTATTGATAAAAAAGTATTGATACGGGCAGAGAGGCCTAATCAATAAACACTTCAGACTCTGTCTGTCTTTGAGTCTACACCTCTCAGTCTGTCTCTGTTTCTCTTTATCTGTCTCCTTGTCTCTGTCTACCATTGTCCGCCTGTCTGTCTGCGTGTCTTTTTCTTTAGTACACTCAATATTCTGCAAAACCTATGTATTCCATTTCCTCGTTCCCTCCCCCCTTTACATGTATTGATGGATGGATTGGTTGATACACCCATGCATGATTGATGATTGCACGGGTGGTTTGATAGAAGACTCTCTCTCTCTCTCTCTCTCTCTCTCTCTCTCTCTCTCTCTCTCTCTCTCATCCTCTTCCCATCTCTCTCTCTTCTCCCTCTCTCTCTCTCTCTCTCTCTCTCTCTCTCTCTCTCTCTCTCTCTCTCTCTCTCTCTCTCTCTCTCTCTCTCTCTCTCTCTCTCTCTTCCTCTCTCTCTCTCTCTCTCTCTCTCTCTCTCTCTCTCTCTCTCTCTCTCTCTCTCTCTCTCCTCTCCTCTCTCTCTCGAATAGAGCCCAGCCTAAACTCTTATCCTTGTTAAAAAAAAGTTTTGAAGCGCGAAGTCTCTTTTCTTTTCTAGCTCTCTGTGCGCGCGTGTGCGTGCGTGCGATGTTTGCGTGTGTATATATATGTGCGCTAGCGCCCAAAGCCACACACACAGACACGCGCGCGGGCGCGCGCACACACACACGCGCGCACACGCGCACGCACACACACACACACCTAACGACCTTCGCAGTCCTCCATATATAACAGCCATGCAGTGGCCTGTACTCTGTACTGTTAAAAGTCAGTCACACCTTGGGTCCCCTTAAGCAGGTGTGAAATTCGCCACAACCTCTGATTCTGTTACTGTCTCTCTTCACTCCGTCTCCCCATAAAAAAAAGCAGAGAGACTGAGCCATAAACTAAGTCACAATGGACCCAGCTTCTGACAGATACGAGGAAGGATTTAGGTAGATCATCCCTGTACTTTGGTCCCGAAACGAAAATGGCAAAGGACTTTAACACACACACACACCCCCCCCACCCCACCCCACCCCACCCCACCCCACCCCACACACCCGTCAAACTTTCGCATTGAAACTTTTCACTTAGAATCAACATTCTGTCATTATTAGGAAAGGGATGGACCAGCCTAGGATTTATTTTAATTTTATAAAACTGAAAGTAGCAGACTTTGAGATTGAGGATCGTAAACATGAGGATCTGAGACACTAGTTACAGTGGCAAAAAAGAAAGCTACAAAAATCTGTATGGTCCACACAAATGGTTATTCGGTAATTCTAACATCTTTTGTGGCTGAACCTGAACCGTTTGTTTCACATTAGTTCACAGGATTTTGAGTTTTATGGGTTTGCTTAAATCTAGAAGAGTTTCAGACACATGCACACCTTTCTGTCTTGTTTGAACTAAATCTAAAACTAAAAAAGAACTTTAGACACACGCACACCTTTGTGTTGTTTGGGCGGAACATTAGACACACGCACACCTTTGTGTTGTTTGGGCGGAACTTTAGACACACGCACACCTTTGTGTTGTTTGGGCGGTTATTATTAATCATTTGATTCTGTTTGCTATTATTGTCATCAAATGAAGAACTAGGTTTTAATCTTATGTGTAGATGCACTTCCGGCTTGGTTTTTGTTAGGTAAGACAGAATGAAAGAGAGAACAAGTGCAACGCCGAGCGGCTGCAAAGTCCCCTCGCAGCATCGCCGAGCTACTCTCTGGAAATCTGAATGTGTCGGCTGTACACATACATAAAAACGCATCAAAACAGCACGTAACTACATAAAACCGCATCAAAGCAGCACGTAACTGAATAGTTTTTTGTATATATAGCCTTGGGGTTCGGACCCGTGATTTGAGCGCGCGCGATCATGCGCACACGAGCGCACAGAAAAATTCATGACAACTGTGTTATAGACCATTCATCAAGAAATGTTGTGAAAAAAACCTGCATTGAAATACATGCAAAACTTCGCGAGATATTAGCGATTATGTGTTTCGGGGTTTGAACCCCGTAACTGGCGCGACCTTGACCTTAATGTAAAACTAAATACATCAGTGGATAGCTTGCATCTTGGAAACTAGTATACCAAATTTGATGATCAAAATACACTGAATAGTTTTTGAGAAAAACGGACGAATAACCGGACGGACGGAGGCACGCCGGACATACCGACACACGGACGGACCAGACAAAAACAATAGCTCCTGTGAACCTTCGGCTCGGGGACTAAAAACGATCGTGTCACAAAGAGAGAGAAGTGGGATAAAATAGAGCAAAAGAGAGACAGAAACACGGAGAGACAGGGACAAAAAACCCACAAAAAACAAAACAAAACAAAAACCGTCGAAAGAGACCAGGAAGGACCGAAGGAATAAGCTAACAATCACAAATACGATTTTTTAAAAATTGAATGTAAATTGATAGGCCAAGGGAGCGAGCGAGAGGAGGAGAGAGAGAGAGAGAGAGAGAGAGAACCTTCGGAGAGAGAGAGAGAGAGTCAGAGAGAGAGAGAGAGAGAAAAGAGAGAGAGAGAGAGACAGAGAGAGAGAGAGAGGGAGGAAAGAGAGGAGAGAGAGAGAGAGAGAGAGAGACCGTCGAGAGAGAGAGGAAGGACCGAGGAATAAGCTAACAGAGAGACAAGGGACGAGGGAGGGGGAATGATTGAGAGAGAGGGAGAGAGAGAGAGAGAGAGAGAGAGAGAGAGAGAGAGAGAGAGAGAGAGAGAGAGAGAGAGAGAGAGAGAGGTGGTGGTGGTGGGAGAGACAGAGACAGAGACCCAGAGGGAGACAGCCAAACGCGGAGCTTTTGCAATAACGGGACAAGGAAAACCAGTCCTCACCAACACCTGCCGACTACGATGCACCAATTTCCCTCTTCCCCATACATCCCGATTTGCTAAACACCTTTTGCATGATTTGGCTTGATCAATGCAATACCCACGAGGAAAAAGGCGGGGTTAGTTTTGGTTTGGCTTTAGTTTGCTTGGCCAATTGACCTTTTATTTTTCCTGCTTCAATTTGCAAAGTGAATCTCCTGCAGTAAAGATGTAGTAAAGATAGGTATGCCGCACTAAGTAGAACATTGCACGTTTCTGTATACAGTGTAGTATTTCTGTTACGAATCAATTTCTTTGATTGATACTCCATACAGCTGTTCCGTCGTACACAAAAACAAGCTAACTCTATAGATTAAAAAAATGCACCAAGAGCATCCTTTAAATATTTTGGCTCTATCAAATATATTTATTTAATCAGATTAATTGGTTTAGTTACCCTGGTGCTTTGCCCGTCGAAGGTTTAAGAATAAACCGAAATATCGCGATTTTATCAGTGTTTGTTTTAAAATATTGATCAGATTAATTGTAAAAACGTTTTGTTGTTGAGCAGTATCATATTCAGTAGGAACTGTTCTTAAATAATTCACTTACTATCGCAAACATAAATACAATTGCCCATGAATTAAAATCTAGCAATTGTAACTGAATAAAACTAATTTACGCACATACTACAACATATTCCTGACTGTTATTTACGAAAAGTTACTTATGGTAAACTAAAGTTGGCTTGAAAAAACCCCTCAAAATATAAAGAAGATGAAAAATTAAAATATAGATGAACTAAATGTTCCTCCCGAAACAGCCGTGTCCATGACAACAGCAACATCAACAAAAATCATGAAGAAGAAGAAGAAAAACTGAGAGAAAGAAGAAGAAGAAAAGGAGGAAGAGAAGTAGGAGGGTTGTAAAAGGAAGCAGAGCAACAACCATTATTAACGTTGCTGCTTTGCTGTACATATTTTGAAATAAATAAATGTCCTTTAAGCCAACCATGAACAACAACCGTCACGATGAACAACAAACAACAAACAACAAATATTATTCAACTCTAGTTTCTTAAACAAAGAAATATTTCCAAAGAGAGGTAGGACAGAAAGCAAAAACACTACAATCATGAAAACTGCCTTCAACAAACACAAAACCGCAGCAAACTGTCAGCCACAAGCCTCTACAAGCCTATCCCCCAACCCCCCCCCCCCCCCTCCATCCATCTTAGTTCACACCTGTGCTGTCAGCCTGCAGTTGTAAGGTTCTGTGTTTTCTGAGACTCGAGGCATAAATCAGAGCATCGAGCATGGTAGGATTGCCCAAGTTACACGTTTTGTGGCGCTCTTGTTGTGACAGACATAAACCAGAGCTAGTGCCGTCGTCTACTCACATTTATGATTGCGGCCTTGTTGTTGTGCTATGTCGCAGCTTATAGGCCCAGACACACTGCATACGATTTGACCCCAATACGATGCGATCGTGACGACGTCTGTGAGTCATGATTGACGTGAAATACTTCCGTCTAAAAATAACTCTGCTGTTTTCGTTCCGCAATACACGAATCCAATATAATGTCCGATACAAAAATAAGATATTTTATCAGATTCATGTGCGGGAGACTACAAATATAGTGAACATAACTATTAGGATTTCATCAGATTTAGTTAAGGGAATTTCACGTCAATCATGCCTCTGAAATGATAAAATGGGATCGTAGTGAATCGAATCGTATGCAGTGTGGACGGCCCTTCTGGGGAACAGCTAGAAAACGCCCTTGCTTCCACCCTGCTCATGGTCTCATTACACGTTAACATTTTTCACTCTTTCTCCATGGCAACGCAGTGATATGCAAGTGATTTTAACACTGGTATATCACTGTGTTACCATGGGAAAGAGTGACATTTAAAAAAAAAATGTACTGAGATCTTAAGTTAGAATATTTTCATGACAACTTTAGGAGGGAGTTTGATGCGAAACACGACTAAGGACACACACATAATACGCACAAGTTCCGTGCGGATACCCATGCGCAATCCCACCCGCTTATTTCTTATATAAGTCTACGGGGTTTCTGTACGGAACTTGTGGATTGAGGACCTAATGTGTGTGCCCTTATGACTGTTGTCGAAAAAAAATGCTTTGCTTACGAATGACTTTCACATTTATTATAAATTTTAAATAAGATTGTTTGTCTCAAACACTATGTTTGATAGATTTCAGACCTGTTGAACTTTACTTCAAGTGGAGAAAGGAACAGTATGGTCGTTAACCAGGTACAGTATTCATAAGTGCGTCTTACACAATTAACACGGGCAGTAGGCCTAACATGTAAACCATAAACAGTAAACAGTATGGGCAGGTTCCTCTAATTTACACGCTACTACCCGTGTTAACGGTTTAAGACGCACCTATGCATACTGTGCCGTTTTGTGAGCGCGATGTCTAGAGTAACTGAATCGAACGCTCTGTTAACATAAATCTACTAGAGAGCATCTGTGAGAAAACTCTAGTTAACATAATTCTACTAGAGAGCATCTGTGAGAAAACTCTTTTCAACCAACAAAACAGGGGGCCGTTTCACAAGGGCTAACGTTACGTTACGTTGCGCTCGCTCAAATCGGCAAAAACGGTCTAAGAAACATCCTTCGTTTGCCGATAGTTCGCGTGGCGTTTTGTTCTTGCCAAACACTGAACAAGCGGCGAACTATCCTGAACTAGTAGGGGGTGAATACATTTCTTGTTGTTGATTGGTCAATGAAAGATTGTTTAAAAATTAGGTATAGAAACATTATTTTTGGGGGACCAATCAGACAAGAGGTTGTAATATTCTTTAGCAAACGTTTTCTAAAGTGTTTCTTAGGCTCATTTTGGCGTAACAGTTATGCGCGCGGCGACCGTTGTGTAGAGAAACCACACCCAGTGCAAAATATACATCTACCTTTCCTCGTCACCAAAATGGGAGGCTTGCACGGAAAATACAAACTAGTCCCCCCCCCCTCCCCAACAACAACAAAGAATTGAAATAAATAAAGGCTTGACATTGAGCCACCTTGAGCCAGACAAAAGAGGCCAAGGGAGAGGAATAAACGGGTGCTGAGCACGACCTCAGATTAGTAGTTAATGGGAGCTTTCCCCGGTTCTGATTGCTTCGCTCAAAACAGTAATGAGTTTATAAGCTTGACCTATGCATTGGCTTAAGCTTTCCCAAATGAACTTCTTTTTTGGTCTGGATCTTCCTATCTTTCTTACAGTTTCCTTTCTCAAGTTTCGCGGAATTCTGTTTCTACATTCTACATCTACTAACACCCGCCCTTGTCTCGACCCCCCCTTCCTCTTTTAATCATTGGTGACACTTTTACAAACCTAAGACTCCCGTGGCAACTGGTATATATTTCCCAGTCTGAGTGGGCGTGTGCGCAGGAAAAACATTTATTACTGATGTTTTGAGAACAGCCCAAGAATTAAAAGACACGGCTTTATGATAGTCACTGTAGCTCAAAAGATACCAGCAGAAGTTAGAAAAGTGTTTCGCACCAACAAAGTGTGTGGATGTTGGATACAAGAAGACAAATACGTAGAAGACTGATGTAAAATATGCATTTCAATTGGTTGTAACGATCAAGAAATCAATCAATAAAGAACGCGTGCATAGCCCATCTATTTTAGAAACCATACGAATACCGTATTACTTTTTAACAAAAATATTAAATGTGTAAATACCGGTTATTTCAAAGCTAACTACCTGTAAGGAAGCAACATTTTAAATATGACAATCCTCTGCGATATTTGCAAATTGGGTGATTTAAAAAGAAATAACTCTACTCAACAATCAAAACAAATAGAAAACAGCCAATAAAATGGTAAAACCATTCGAAAACAAATATTTAAAAACATGATAACAATTTTACCAAAATGCAAGTTTTACAATGTTTGTCTTTCTTCCTTAACTTAACATTGAACACACAAAACACACACATATAAACGCTACACATTAACACAAAGCGATGAAGATGAAAAAATAAACGAAGTAAAAAAACACCGCACCAACTAGTCTAAATTTTTGTCTTATAAAATACTTTTTCAAATGATGAAGATGACGCGATCTGTTTGTTAACAAAATAGTTAGATTATGGTTTTCTTTCTTAACTTGTGCAAGTTTTCTACGCTGTCGTTCGCCATTATGCCATGCAAGGGTTGGAATGTTCTCTGAAATGTAGACATTGTTTGTCTTTCTTTACTGCCCTCCGAATACGTTTCCACAGCCTGTTTATAACAAAATATAATCGTGAAAGTAAGGGGGTGGGGTGTGTCGCATGAAAATAGGTAGCTCGTAAAAATAAGTAGCTCGCTACCTATGACAGTGTGTATTTGCGACATTGAGCATGAACCACAAATTTCACTTTTTTTCTAGGGTTAGGGATAGGGTTAGGGTTAGGGTTACGGTTAGGGTTAGGGTTAGTTAAATGGTTAAAGTACAGAAAAAGTGAAATTTGTGGTTGTCGCAAATACAGACTCCTACTTATTTTTACGAGCTACCTATTTTCATGCGACAGGGTGTAGGGGTGACGGGGAGGGCTAGCGTTGTTCATCAAGAAATGTGTCATAATCATACACAACGGGATAAACTGTATTTCCACAACTCTCAACTTGACAGAACTGTGGGGGGTTTTTGCGCACTGTTGCCCATAATTGATACATTCCGGCAACTATTTGAAACCGTTGTGTAGTTACGCCCAATCTATGAAATTGCCCATTTCATGGTTTGCCCAGTTCGTTAAATAGCTAATTTATAACTTCAATTGAGAAAAGCAGTATGAATGAAAAATAGTTTTCGTTCATTAGCACACATAGATCAAGAAGTGGTTCAAACGAATGAGAAATCTCATCTGTAGATGAGTTAACATTATTTTATTCAGGCTTAATTTGATAAAACGTTTGGTTCAACATGTGGCTCAGGCATGCCCCAGCTTAGCATCTGGTCGAGTTGGGGGGCAGGATAGGGGTGTACATACAATGTAGAAAAGTGTGATACCATTGAATCAATCTTAATCAATACCTGTGTGAATGGGGATTCAAAAATGTGATCTACATTGTCCATTTCATAAATTGGGCAAAGCATTTTACCCATTTCATGAAATAGGCAATTTCACGGATTGGGCGTAGCATATATATCTTCAATAAAATGCCATGTCCTCCAAGTTTGGCAATGTAAATGTTATTTATCTGGTTTATCAGTTCTATTCACATACCTTTGCCTTTTCTTTCAATTTCTTTAAGTGCTCTTAGTTAAGCCGAAGCCTCTCTCGGTGTTTTCTTTTAAGTTTGCGAACCCGAGTATCTCTTAATCTGTACTAGGGAACTATTTGTTTTCCGCGCGCGCGTGCGTGCGTGCGTGTGTGTGTGTGTGTGCGCGCGCGCGCGCGTGTGTGCGTGTGTGTGCGTGCGTGCGTGTGCGTTGGGAGTGGGGGTGCGCACGCGCGTGTGTGAATGTGTGTCAGTGAGTGTGCGCGCGTATGTACGTGAATGTGTGGGGAGGATGGTGCGTGCATGCCTGCATGTGTGTGCATGTGTGTATGGGTGCGAGCGAGAGAGAATTAGAGGAGATACGACAGAGAGATAGAAAGAAACACAGTGCGAGTGAACGCGAGAGAGAGAGAGAGAGAGAGAGAGAGAGAGAGAGAGAGAGAGAGAGAGAGAGAGAGAGAGAGAGAGAGAGAGAGAGAGAGAGAGAGAGAGAGAGAGAGATGGAGAGGGAGATATGGTGAGTGAGATATACAGACTGACATGCAGACTGAGAGTGACAGAAAGAGAGAAAGAGAGAGAGTGTGAGAGAGAGAGAGAGAGAGAGAGAGAGAGAGAGAGAGAGAGAGAGAGAGAGAGAGAGAGAGAGAGAGAGAGAGAGAGAGAGAGAGAGAGAGAGAGAGAGAGAGAGAGAGAGAGAGAGAGAAAGAGAGAGAGAGATTGACAGACAGGTAAAACACAGACCCAAAAAGAAAAGAAAAGAGAAACACAAACTGACAATGTCAAGCAGGCGCACCAGAAGAGAGAAGAAAAAAAGAGCAAACACGGATTAGTAATCAATCTCCGGTAAAAACCCACCAACACGGAACAGAGAAATCAGCCACACAACCCATTATAACGACAAACACCACAGAACACTGACCGTGATGATGGTCAGGTGTAGAGTGGCTCAGAGGGAACGCGTTCGCCTCGTGCACGATAAACCCGAGTTCGAACCTGGGTACAGTGGATTTTCTCTCTCACTCTGCACTAGGCCTTATGGTCTGAACGTAGTCTTTCGGATGAGACGATAAACCGAGGTCCCGTGTACCCATGCACTTAGCACACGTTAAACCCAGTGGCAACAAAAAAGTTGTCATTTGGTCAAAATGTAACTACCACCCCTTTCCTTCGTCATCATTCACACGAAAGTCGCAAGCAAAAAAAAGAAAAAGGTGGCGCGCCTCTCGCTGCGACGCGCTCTCCAAGTGGAGCAACCCGAATTTCACAGAGACGCCTCTGTGACAATAAAGTACCAAATACCAAACACACTGACCGTCCCTTCACCTCACATGCTGCCCATTTTATGTCACTGTTTGCGTTCAAACTTTTTTCCACTGGAATTATGGGGATATTACGATTATTTTTTACTTTTTCTTGGGACCTTTTCTCATAAGCCTTTTTACGACTCACCTTTTTTTTTTATCCGTTTGCGTACGAAATTGTTATTATTGTAAGGTTTTAATGTTACCATATTTCATTTGATTTCAATTATGATGAGTGAATGTGTCACTGTGTTTGCGCTTGCCCATAGAGTGCGTGTGTGTACCTGGTGTGTGTGTGTGTGTGCGTACGCGTGTGTGCGCGTGCACGTGCGCGCGAGTGTGTGTCCGTGTGTGTGCACGCGTGCGCGTGCGTGTCTGTGTGTTTGTGTGTATGTGAGGAATGGATTGAGACAGATAGAGAAAAAGACAAAAAGAGATAAGAGTGACAGGCAAAAACGACAGAGAGCCACAGAAAGTGGTAGTGTGAGGGAGAAATCAAACACACAGCCCATTAGGACAGCAAACATCGGTGAAAACTGACCACGACAACGATGATGATGATGAGGATGGTCAGTCAAACACACAGCCCATTAGGACAGCAAACATCGGTGAAAACTGACCACGACAACGATGATGATGATGAGGATGGTCAGTCAAACACACAGCCCATTAGGACAGCAAACATCGGTGAAAACTGACCACGACAACGATGATGATGATGAGGATGGTCAGTCAAACACACAGCCCATTAGGACAGCAAACATCGGTGAAAACTGACCACGACAACGATGATGATGAGGAGGATGGTCAGTCAAACACACAGCCCATTAGGACAGCAAACATCGGTGAAAACTGACCACGACAACGATGATGATGATGAGGATGGTCAGTCAAACACACAGCCCATTAGGACAGCAAACATCGGTGAAAACTGACCACGACAACGATGATGATGATGAGGATGGTCAGTCAAACACACAGCCCATTAGAACAGCAAACATCGGTGAAAACTGACCAAGACAACGATGATGATGAGGAGGATGGTCAGTCAAACACACAGCCCATTAGAACAGCAAACATCGGTGAAAACTGACCAAGACAACGATGATGATGAGGAGGATGGTCAGTCAAACACACAGCCCATTAGGACAGCAAACATCGGTAAAAACTGACCACGACAACGATGATGAGGAGGATGGTCAGTCAAACACACTGGACACCACATCCCCTACTATCCACCCCATCATGCACTGTCCACTCCACAGTAACATCGTATCTTTATTCCAGGTATAAAGGGCTGGCGACACTGCATACGATTCGATTATACAATTTTATGTCTTTATCGATTAAAACTTCGGGATTTTCCTGGTATTGCAGTACCTCCAGGATCGCCCCACTATATTAATGTGCCTGTTCCAGGCCGGAGGACGCTAATCGGATTTTCCTCTATACGATTCGATTCACTACGATCCGATTTATGCCATTTGTGAGGCATGGTGGACGTGGAATTCTACTGTCTGAATAAACCTCATGAAACCCTACTAGTTATGCTCACTATATTTTGAAGTCTCCCTTAAACAATTATGATACAATATTTTGTTAAATATCGGACATTTGATTTGATTCGTGTATTGCGGTCTACGTGAGCACAGAGAACGAAATTAGTAGTTATGTTTAGACGGAAGTATTTCACGTGAATTATGACTCACAGACATCGTCACAATCGTATCGTATTGAGGTTAAATCGTATGCAGTGTGGCGCCGGCTTAACACCCCTGAGTTATCACTATCAGTGACATTGTCCATCACTGAGCCATTACTTGGACACGAGGTTTGGATTGAGACCTTTGAAACCCTACTAAATCTGTGACATGAAGTTTGTCGTTGAATCCTATGTCAATACAATACGAAACTTACGAAATGTTTAGGGGGTGGTTAGTGGAGTAGGATGGCGGGAGGGACGGAGAGAGAGAGAGAGAGAGAGAGAGAGAGAGAGAGAGAGAGAGAGAGAGAGAGAGAGAGAGAGAGAGAGAGAGAGAGAGAGAGAGAGAGAGAGAGAGAGAGAGAGAGAGAGACAGACAGACAGAGAGAGAGAGAGGGGGAGACAGAGAGACAGAGAGAGACACAGACAGACACACAGTTTTCACTTTACTTTTCAATGCTTTCAATTCTTCTATATATACATAAAACCCAACTATTAGATCTTGATTTTCATAAACCTTTGCTATAACATGTGGAAAGATTCCAGGAATATTTTTTACAAAGAAACCTTCACGCAAATCTCTCAATCCTTATCCAGTATTGAATAGGAAATTTGATATGCTAGAACTTTTGAACGCTTAGAGGCAGTATATTTCTCCCATTCTATTCACTTTCCTTTGGCGACAGGGCTACACGGATTTCAATTCTTACAAAAAGGCGATTGCTTGAAGTTCGATACGCTGGGAAATGTAAATATAGTTTCTGGCATTCTAGACTGAGGGATGGCAATCGGTAGCTGGTTTGGTATTACTTATACGGGTAGATAGGGGAGATAGACACCCGGTTTTGACTTATCCGGGTGGATAAAGACACCATAAAAGTACCCGGACAAGCCGATTATGTGTGTGGTTAGACTTTGGAAGCACAGTTTGTAGGATGCTGATAGTCGTTAAATCATGCCTGTATTGACATAAGATAATCATACATAGGTATAAGTAACTATGCCTAGGTATAGGTTAGGGTGTACGTTGGTTCAGAGAGTTCATTAGTGATTTCAGATAAATGAACGAACACTTCGTTGTAGAGCGAAGTCAAATGTAAATTTTGATTTTTAAAATACACCCCTCTTTCTTTAGAATTATGATCAGTCTCCCTTCAGGATATTCTTCTTCTTTTCCGTTCGCTCAGACAGTTTCCTGTCATATGAGCGTAGATGCGTCATGCTGCCGTTATGCGCCTAACTAAGAAATAGTTAGGCCCTGCATGTCCGACTTCGGCTGAAAAACTCTTTGTAAGAATTTATAGAAAAAAGGCAGGAGAATGGGCCAGTGAGATAGAAAGATAGCAGATGACAAAAAGCAAAAGGAAAAGGCAGAGAGAATGACAGAATTATAGGAAGTTACAAGCACAAAACTTCCAGAAGGTGGGGGAACTATTTGTACAAAAGACCCCCGGTATCCCCACGGGGGCATCCAGGATATACATTTGTTGGAGTCAATGAGTGAGTCCGTCTGTCCACGAACAAAATGTGTTCCTAAAACCTAAGGCTTAAACTACTAAACGCATTATTATAATAATCGAAAGAATAGGCCTATAGGTCCACGTTCCCAACTCAATGATCAAAGTCTCAACTTACCGAATGATGCAAGTGTGTATTATCATAATTGTACAGTTTTAAAATCTGCAAAGGACTTACAAAGTGTATTTCCTTTCTCTGAATGGACAGGTCAAGCACTCAAATATCTCTCTCTCTCTCTCTCTCTCTCTCTCTCTCTCTCTCTCTCTCTCTCTCTCTCTCTCTCTCTCTCTCTCTCTCTCTCTCTCTCTCTCTCTCTCCGTTCCCTACCTCTTTCTTCAAGTCCTTCATCAGGATGGCTTTCAGTTGCAGCAGACAATCGTTGATCCGAGCACGTCTCCGCTTTTCTATCAGAGGCTTGTTCTGCTGCAACCACGAAACAAAGCTTAAGAGCATTTTAATAAATCATGTACTGCATCAGGGCCGTGCTTGCTTTCATCATTGGTTGGTTTAACAAAGTTTATTGACATAATTCACTGCAGTGTACACAAATTATTTGATGAGCACAACAAGCTATTAGCTTATAAGCGCACTCAAAAACATTTAATTTACAAACATAAGGCTGCGTCATGAATGTACTTGAACAGCTATAAGAATATCAGTTATATTGAAATAAGAAAAAAGAAAACCTACGATTGCAACACATCATGCAGTCATTTAAAGCTAGAAAGAACAAGACAAGACAAGAAAAAATACAGGAAAAATGAAAGAAAGAAGAAAAAAACACCCGAAGAATGGGGGGGGGGGGGGGGGGGGGGGGTTACAAAATACAAAATACTAAGTACACTATAAACCAACAATGAAACAGGCTAATTTTATATTAGTATATCTCAAGAGGGCACATGTGGTATGCTATTGAATAATTATTGTGTATGTGCTTTTTTAACGAATAAAACATTAAACAGTTTCAAAACGTTTCGAAACGTTTATAAAATTGCCTACTACCAACATCACTGACTGGTTTTCACTTAGATTTTCATCCCTGCTTCCAAGCAGAAGGGTAGAAGCATTAGTTTGAACATCATGTGGTAACACTCCAATCGTTTGGTTGACCTGAGCTTGCAATAGGGGCCTATTAGCAAATGAGATCTGTTCAATAAATGACGTTTAACAGTATTATAATTGGACTTAGTCTTTTGTGGAAGACTAAGACTGTTAAACTAGGGCGCATTTGCACTGGGTCTAGTGCTGCAGTCAAACGGATGGGTTGTTCTTTGGGGACCTTCCACAACGCCATCTGTCTCATATCCCTTTGGCCGAGAGAGTGGGGATGTGCCCTGGTAAGCAGTGATGTACCGAGGATCGAAAAGTGATAGGACAAACTGTCCGGTGGCAAAGGAAATCAATAGGACAATGTCCTGGCTCTTGCAGAAATCAGTAAGACAAAGTGTACCAGTACTACAAATTTAATCAAACATTTGTCCTGACAGGGAAGAACGCAATAGGACATTTTCAATTTTAATAGGTCAATGGCCTATGACCGGGGCCTCGGGACATCACTGGGTAAGGCTTTTCTACCATAAACAAAATGAGGATGTATCCTGAGCAAGGCTTCTTTAAATAAACAAATGTTAGCCCAGGCTGACTGATTAGCAGTTACTCCCTCTGCTATCTGGCTGTCATCGTAATGGAGACGACAGACAGGCATGCATACGTATAAAATGCATCAGGACTAAATGTACCTGCTACATATTGGCGTGTAACCGTGAGTGCGTCTTAGACAGTCAACACGGGTAGTAGTATGTAAACTAGACTAACCTCCCAAAACGATTGGCTGTTTACAGTTTAGCTTAATTTACATACTACTACCCATGTTGACGTCTAAGACGCATTCATGAGTATATGCCATTGCGTCTGTGCTTCATCTGAACTCTTGCACTGTGCAACAACAGTCCACAGAACAAAACGTTTGATTTGTTTTGAGGAATATGATTTTTTAAAAACTATATTTATGTGAACTAGTAATTATTTCACATAATACCTTAAACGAACTAATACAATTCCACATAATAAATTGATACTGTATAATGTCATATGAAGTTAAAGAATAACAGACAAGTGGTGTTACGAATAATAATTGATACAGGTCAGGTCAGAGAATGAGGACAACTAGGCCTCGCGGCCTCTTAATGTGTCCTTTCTGATTATTTGTTTTCTTTTTTTCTGATTCTTTGTATTACTACTTACATGTAGTATGGTCAGTCCATTTGCTCTCAGATGGTGATAGATCATGTGGCGTTGGAAAGACTATTCGATCTCTCAAAAAGCTGTCGATATCTAGTATTTTGTACCCTGTCTTGACCACATGCTTACAAAAGAGTGTGATTGATATCGACAGAAAGACGAATCTAGAATTCATTGTCTTTGTTTCCTGTTGCCATTCCTTTGATTCCTATGAGCACAAGTATGTGACATGACACAGACACATTTTTGTTTGTGGCTCAAGCCACAAACCTATAACTCACTTTGTCGGTCGGTCGGTCGGTCTGTCTGTCGGTCCAAAATTGTCGCACTTCAAATCGAGGCTACGCTTCAAATTGAGGCCGCTGTTTAAAATGATGTATTTTACAAGCGTACAAAATAATAAACATACGTAATACAGACACTACAACAGACACGACGAGTATGCGGTGCTTCTTTTGATGAGAATAAGTAGGATACATAGTTTTAAATGTTTTCCAAAAGATATAAAAAGTTACGAAATGGTGCAGAGATAACATTCTGGTTTACAGATTAAAATTATTGAAAAGCCAGGGGAGGTGACTCATGGTTGGAGTGATAAAAATAGACCGCGTGCCACAAACTATTGTGATTTCGCGCTTGTTAATATAACATTTAGAAGTCACCCAATAAATAATGATGTTTTAAAAACAACCATCAAGTGTCCGATTTTCTATCCCGTCAACCTTTAAGAAAAACAAGCGCGAAAATCGCAATAGTTTGTGGCACGCGGTCTATTTTTAACCACTCCAATCATGAGTTACCTCCCCTGGATTTTCAATAATTTTAATCTGTAAACCAGAATGTTGTCTCTGCACCATTTCGTAACTTTTTATATCTTTTGGAAAACATTTAAAACTATGTATCCTACTTATACTCATCGAAAGAAGCACCGCATACTCGTCGTGTCTGTTGTAGTGTCTGTATTACGTATGTTTATTATTTTGTACGCTTTTAAAATACATCATTTTAAAGAGCGGCCTCAATTAATTTTGAAGTGTAGCCTTGAGGCGATTACCGTCCTATATGTATTAATTTTCCCAAATCGGGACTTTACTGGTTTCGTATTGCCGTAAAATTCCCAACAAATTTTATTTACAAATGTCCCATAGCCTCGATTTGAAGTGCGACAATTTTGTCAAAATGTGCGACAATTTTGGAACGACAGACAGACCGACCGACCGACAAAGTGAGTTATAGGTTTGTGGCTTGAGCCACAAACAAAAAATTAAACCAGAGAGTTGGTAATGTTGATGGATACATGCTTTTTGGCTTTTTTTTCTACTCAGAAAGTAAACGCCACTTTGCGGATTTGTCCACACGTTTTAATTTTTAATTTTATTATATTTTTTATTGTATTAACAAAGGGTATATAAAAAATATTTAATCAATAGAAAGCTTCATAATAACAAGGCGTTCACATAGTTTTAACACCAACTTTTAAAATCAATTTAAATTGATGATTGGTACAAAGTTTCAAAGTCCCAACTTAGCACCCTTTTCTTTTATCTTCTTCTCAGAATCAGTTTTTGTGTGTCTTCTGTTGCATTGTTTTTCATTGCAATATTTTTTTTAATTGTTTGAATTACTTTCAGATTTGTCATTTCACAATTTACGCGACGATAAACAGAAACGAATAAAAGGCAAACAAGAGCAAAACTAAAAGAAAGGGCAACTACTATTTTACATCTGTGCATATTTTACGTACAACAATCTACAAAGCTAGCAATTAGTCAAATTAATTGAATTAAATTAACATTACTTACCCGTTTCTGGCAAGCACCATGCATTCTTTTCCGCAGAAGAGGATCACTCGAAATGCTAGACTCCTCAGCACCAGACGACATCTTTGAAAAACAAAAATGAAGTCGATGGTGATAAAGAAGATGATGATGAAAACGAATAAAGTTTCACCACAACACTGGCCAATAATTTCCACTGGACAAAGCGACTGAGAGTGAAGAAGAAGCAGACGTTACTGCTACAGGTCCGAGCAGACAACTTACAAATCGTTTCTTCCAAATGTCACACGCACAGTAGTATGTCGTCTGCTAGCAATCTTGATCTTGACGAACGCCCACTTCCCGTTTCAACAGTTTGAGAGAGAGAGAGAGAGAGAGAGGGGGGGGGAGTATTGCCCCCCACCCCCACCTTACCCTCTATCGTCCCTAGGCATGATGTCAAGGCGTGGGGGTCTCGCGTGAGTCGCACGCGCTCGGAGAATGAGACATACAGTGCGTGTGTGGCACGCGAGTTGCTAAACACTTGCCAGAGTTTTCTTTTCTTCTCTTCTTTTCTAACATTTTTTGACAGTGGACGGGATTTTCTTGGGGGCAGAAGCGGAAGACGAAGAAAAAAAAGATTATTGAAAGTTAGAGTGGAGGAGAATGTAGACACGTGCTATTGAGGGGGGGGAGGCGTAAGGTGGCAGGGGAGAAGAGGGAGTTTGGAAACATTTGCTAAATTTACTTTTTATCTCCTCTTCTTCTTTCTAGCAGTGGGTGGGATAAGGGTGGGAGGGTGGGGAGGTCATGATTAAAAAAAGAAAGAAAACAAGACTGAAAAGAAGGCTGAAAGAGAGACTCAGAGACACTGAGTGGGTGTGGTGTGGGTGGGTGGCACGCGAGTTTTAAAACACGTGTCAGAGCTTTTACTTTCTTTTTATCCGGGGGGGGGGGGGGGGGGGGGGGGGGGGGGGGGGGGGGGGTATTACCGTAGGCCTAACGATCATTTTTAAAAGGGAAAAGTGAAAGAATCAGGGGTGTCTAAACACAACTACTGAATCAGAAAGGGGTGAGGATGTGTGGGGAGGGGGGTGGGGGTTAAACCTTTAGTTTGGTGGAGGGGTGGGTGGATTTCAAACAGGTCATTATTTTGAAGTTTTCCACGCTCCTGTTTAAAAAAAATCCTTTATCATTGTTATTAAAAATGTTTATCGTCGTCACCAAACACCATGTAAATAAATACCCCTCATATTCTAAACACAACACCAACAAACCAACCAACCAACCCAACAACAACAACAACAACAACAACGACAACGTGATGCAAGATGCAAGGTTTGCATTTATGGTTAAGCACTGATGAAGCGCTATGAAAACTATGAAAAATATACAGAAGTCATTTTGCATTTTCCCGCCTTGGTATAAGGCTGTATCAGACCAGTTGACATAAGCTAGAACACCAAAGCTACATATAAATGTTATGTTCTGCATGGTTGTGCGGGGATTGTCTTAAGCCATGACAAGCTCCTAGCATAACATCATCAGTCTAAAATCCTCCTAAGTCGGAGTGTGGCTGCCCACGTGCCGGGGTAATAAAACAACGGTCACACACGTAATGTTCTCATCCCTAGCTGGTGCATTTGTATCATAGTGTTCAAGTGCTTCGGCTGT
>CM065681.1:92864902-92882402 GCA_017654935.2 Phymorhynchus buccinoides
CCACTATGAACACATTGTAGCCGCATGTCCTATCTTGC
The DNA here is from genome assembly GCA_017654935.2 of Phymorhynchus buccinoides. Taxonomy (NCBI): domain Eukaryota; kingdom Metazoa; phylum Mollusca; class Gastropoda; order Neogastropoda; family Raphitomidae; genus Phymorhynchus; species Phymorhynchus buccinoides. The sequence continues at coordinate 92,864,941 of CM065681.1, forward strand.
AGTCATTGTCGGAAACGACAAACGGTGAAACAGCAAGGCAACAACGTTCCAATGATTTATAATGTAGCAAACGTTCTAGCGTTTACCTAAAAAAAAAGAAGGTACTACGGTCTATCATAATTATAAGCCTCCATTTATGGGTTCCAGGCAGTAGGCCTTTGCTTCCTTCTTAGTGCATTTCAAAGGGGCACCATTGGCATCGGGGTAGAATTATGCCTCACCTAGGACCTTAACTCATGGCTTTTTTCATTGTTTGGCGGGGTACAGGGGCAGAGCCCCGTTGGGGTGTTCAAGGCGGCAAAGTCTATAAAAAAGACACCGTTGACTTATTTTCTTCCTTTTGTAAAAACATTACCAAGTTGTGTTTGAAAACAACATCATGAACATCACTTGGGGAGAGAGCACTTCTGCTTGTTTCCCTCCTTTTGACAAATTTGTAAAAGAAAAGGAAGGTCAGTTTTAGGTAAAATATAAAACAACAACTGAAATCCTTGTGAAAAGGAAAACAAGTTGCACTCATGTCAATGTGTCCTCGTCTCTATGTGTCTCCGTCTCTATGTGGCCCTGTCTGTGTGTCCCCGTTTCTATGTGTCACTGTTTCTATGTGTCCCTGTCTGCGTGTCCCCGTCTCTATGTGTCCCTGTCTCTGTGTCCCCATCTCTATGTGTCCCTGTCTCTATGTGTCCCTGTATGTGTGTCCCCGTTTCTATGTGTCCCCGTCTCTATGTGTCCCCGTCTTTATGTGTCCCCGTCTCTATGTGTCCCTGTCTGTGTGTCCACGTCTCTATGTGTCCCCGTCTCTATGTGTCCCCGTCTCTATGTGTCCCCCGTCTCTATGTGTCCCCGTCTCTATGTGTCCCCGTCTCTATGTGTCCCCGTCTCTATGTGTCCCCGTCTCTATGTGTCCCCGTCTCTATGTGTCCCTGTCTCTATGTGTCCCTGTCTGTATGTGTCCCCGTCTCTATGTGTCCCCGTCTCTATGTGTCCCCGTCTCTATGTGTCCCCGTCTCTATGTGTCCCCGTGTCTGTGTGTCCACGTCTCTATGTGTCCCCGTCTCTATGTGTCCCCGTCTCTATGTGTCCCCGTCTCAATGTGCCCCCGTCTCTATGTGTCCCCGTCTCTATGTGTCCCCGTCTCTATGTGTCCTCGTCTCTATGTGTCCCTGTCTGTGTGTCCACGTCTCTATGTGTCCCCGTCTCTATGTGTCCCCGTCTCTATGTGTCCCCGTCTCTATGTGTCCCCGTCTCTATGTGTCCCCGTCTCTATGTGTCCCCGTCTCAATGTGTCCCCGTCTCTATGTGCCCCCGTCTCTATGTGTCCACGTCTCTATGTGTCCCCGTCTCTATGTGTCCCCGTCTCTATGTGTCCCCGTCTCAATGTGTCCCCCGTCTCTATGTGTCCCCCGTCTCTATGTGCCCCCGTCTCTATGTGTCCCCGTCTCTATGTGTCCCCATCTCTATGTGTCCCCCGTCTCTATGTGCCCCCGTCTCTATGTGCCCCCGTCTCTATATGTCCCCGTCTCTATGTGCCCCCGTCTCTATGTGCCCCCGTCTCTATGTGTCCCCGTCTCTATGTGTCCCCGTCTCTATGTGTCCCCGTCTCTATGTGTCCCCCGTCTCTATGTGCCCCCGTCTCTATGTGTCCCCGTCTCTATGTGCCCCCGTCTCTATGTGCCCCCGTCTCTACGGGGACACATAGAGACGGGGAGACATAGAGAACGGGGACACATAGAGAACGGGGACACTTATAGAGACGGGGACACATAGAGACGGGGACACATAGAGACGGAGACACATAGAGACGGGGACACATAGAGACGGGGACACATAGAGACGGGGAGACATAGAGAACGGGGACACATAGAGACGGGGACACATAGAGACGGGGACACTTAGAGAACGGGGACACATAGAGACGGGGACACATAGAGACGGGGACACATAGAGACGGGGACACATAGAGACGGGGACACATAGAGACGGGGAGACATAGAGAACGGGGACACATAGAGACGGGGGACACATAGAGAACGGGGACACATAGAGACGGGGACACATAGAGACGGGGACACATAGAGACGGGGACACATAGAGACGGGGACACATAGAGACGGGGACACATAGAGACGGGGACACATAGAGACGGGGACACATAGAGACGGGGACACATAGAGACGGGGACACATAGAGAACGGGGACACATAGAGACGGGGACACATAGAGACGGGGACACATATAGAGACAGGGACACATAGAGACGGGGGACACATAGAGACGGGGACACATAGAGACGGGGACACATAGAGACGGGGACACATAGAGACGGGGACACATAGAGACGGGGACACATAGAGACGGGGACACATAGAGACGGGGACACATAGAGAACGGGGACACATAGAGACGGGGACACATAGAGACAGGGACACATAGAGAACGGGGACACATAGAGACGGGGACACATAGAGACGGGGACACATAGAGAACGGGGACACATAGAGACGGGGACACATAGAGACGGGGACACATAGAGACGGGGACACATAGAGACGGGGACACATAGAGACGGGGACACATAGAGAACGGGGACACATAGAGACGGGGACACATAGAGACAGGGACACATAGAGAACGGGGACACATAGAGACGGGGACACATAGAGACGGGGACACATAGAGAACGGGGACACATAGAGACGGGGACACATAGAGACGGGGACACATAGAGAACGGGGACACATAGAGACGGGGACACATAGAGACGGGGACACATAGAGAACGGGGACACATAGAGAACGGGGACACATAGAGAACGGGGACACATAGAGAACGGGGACACATAGAGACGGGGACACATAGAGACGGGGACACATAGAGACGGGGACACATAGAGACGGGGACACATAGAGACGGGGACACATAGAGAACGGGGACACATAGAGACGGGGACACATAGAGACGGGGACACATAGAGACGGGGACACATAGAGACGGGGACACATAGAGACGGGGACACATAGAGAACGGGGACACATAGAGACGGGGACACATAGAGACGGGGACACATAGAGAACGGGGACACATAGAGAACGGGGACACATAGAGACGGGGACACATAGAGACGGGGACACATAGAGACGGGGACACATAGAGAACGGGGACACATAGAGAACGGGGACACAGAGAGAACGGGGACACATAGAGACGGGGACACATAGAGACGGGGACACATAGAGACGGGGACACAGAGAGAGACGGGGACACATAGAGAACGGGGACACATAGAGAACGGGGACACATAGAGAACGGGGACACATAGAGAACGGGGACACATAGAGAACGGGGACACATAGAGAACGGGGACACATAGAGAACGGGGACACATAGAGACGGGGACACATAGAGAACGGGGACACATAGAGACGGGGACACATAGAGAACGGGGACACATAGAGAACGGGGACACATAGAGACGGGGACACATAGAGACGGGGACACATAGAGACGGGGACACATATAGAGACGGGGACACATAGAGACGGGGACACATAGAGACGGGGACACATAGAGACGGGGACACATAGAGACGGGGACACATAGAGACGGGGACACATAGAGAACGGGGACACATAGAGACGGGGACACATAGAGACGGGGACACATAGAGACGGGGACACATAGAGACGGGGACACATAGAGACGGGGACACATAGAGAACGGGGACACATAGAGACGGGGACACATAGAGAGACGGGGACACATAGAGACGGGGACACATAGAGACGGGGACACATAGAGACGGGGACACATAGAGACAGGGACACATAGAGACGGGGACACATAGAGACGGGGACACATAGAGACGGGGACACATAGAGACGGGGACACATAGAGACGGGGACACATAGAGACGGGGACACATAGAGACGGGGACACATAGAGACGGGGACACATAGAGACGGGGACACATAGAGACGGGGACACATAGAGACGGGGACACATAGAGACGGGGACACATAGAGACGGGGACACATAGAGACGGGGACACATAGAGACGGGGACACATAGAGACGGGGACACATAGAGACGGGGACACATAGAGACGGGGACACATAGAGACGGGGACACATAGAGACGGGGACACATAGAGACGGGGACACATAGAGACGGGGACACATAGAGAACGGGGACACATAGAGAACGGGGACACATAGAGAACGGGGAGACATATAGAGAACGGGGACACATAGAGAACGGGGACACATAAAGAGAACGGGGACACATAGAGACGGGGACACATAGAGACGGGGACACATAGAGACGGGGACACATAGAGACGGGGACACATAGAGAACGGGGACACATAGAGACGGGGACACATAGAGACGGGGACACATAGAGACGGGGACACATAGAGACGGGGACACATAGAGACGGGGACACATAGAGACGGGGACACATAGAGACGGGGACACATGAGAGACGGGGACACATAGAGAACGGGGACACATAGAGAACGGGGACACATAGAGAACGGGGACACATAGAGACGGGGACACATAGAGAACGGGGACACATAGAGAACGGGGACACATAGAGAACGGGGACACATAGAGAACGGGGACACATAGAGAACGGGGACACAGAGAGAACGGGGACACAGAGAGAACGGGGACACAGAGAGAACGGGGACACATAGAGACGGGGACACATAGAGAACGGGGACACATAGAGACGGGGACACATAGAGACGGGGACACATAGAGACGGGGACACATAGAGACGGGGACACATAGAGACGGGGACACATAGAGACGGGGACACATAGAGAACGTGGACACATAGAGACGGGGACACATAGAGACGTGGGACACATAGAGACGGGGACACATAGAGACGGGGACACATAGAGACGGGGACACATAGAGACGGGGACACATAGAGACGGGGACACATAGAGACGGGGACACATAAAGACGGGGACACATAGAGACGGGGACACATAGAGACGGGGACACATAGAGACGGGGACACATAGAGACGTGGACACATAGAGACGGGGACACATAGAGAACGGGGACACAGAGAACGGGGACACATTGGGGCGGGGACACATAGAGACGGGGACACAGAGAACGGGGACACATTGGGGCGGGGACACATAGAGACGGGGACACATAGAGAACGGGGACACATAGAGACGGGGACACATAGAGAACGGGGACACATAGAGACGGGGACACATAGAGAACGGGGACACATAGAGACGGGGACACATAGAGAACGGGGACACATAGAGACGGGGACACATAGAGACGGGGGACACATAGAGACGGGGACACATAGAGACGGGGACACATAGAGGCGGGGACACATAGAGACGGGGACACAGAGAGACGGGGACACATTGGGGCGGGGACACATAGAGACGGGGACACATAGAGAACGGGGACACATAGAGACGGGGACACATAGAGACGGGGACACATAGAGACGGGGACACATAAAGAACGGGGACACATAGAGACGGGGACACATAGAGACGGGGACACATAGAGACGGGGACACATAGAGACGGGGACACATAGAGACGGGGACACATAGAGACGGGGACACATAGAGACGGGGACACATAGAGACGGGGACACATAGAGACGGGGACACATAGAGAACGGGGACACATAGAGACGGGGACACATAGAGACGGGGACACATAGAGACGGGGACACATAGAGACGGGGACACATAGAGAGACGGGGACACATAGAGACGGGGACACATAGAGACGGGGACACATAGAGACGGGGACACATAGAGACGGGGACACATAGAGACGGGGACACATAGAGACGGGGACACATAGAGACGGGGACACATAGAGACGGGGACACATAGAGACGGGGACACATAGAGACGGGGACACATAGAGACGGGGACACATAGAGACGGGGACACATAGAGACGGGGACACATAGAGACGGGGACACATAGAGACGGGGACACATAGAGACGGGGACACATAGAGACGGGGACACATAGAGAACGGGGACACATAGAGAACGGGGACACATAGAGACGGGGACACATAGAGATGACGGGGACACATAGAGAACGGGGACACATAGAGACGGGGACACATAGAGACGGGGACACATAGAGACGGGGACACATAGAGAACGGGGACACATAGAGACGGGGACACATAGAGACGGGGACACATAGAGACGGGGACACATAGAGACGGGGACACATAGAGACGGGGACACATAGAGACGGGGACACATAGAGAACGGGACACATAGAGACGTGGACACATAGAGACGGGGACACATAGAGACGGGGACACATAGAGACGGGGACACATAGAGACGGGGACACATAGAGAACGGGGACACATAGAGAACGGGGACACATAGAGAGACGGGGACACATAGAGACGGGGACACATAGAGAACGGGGACACATAGAGACGGGGACACATAGAGAACGGGGACACATAGAGAACGGGGACACATAGAGAACGGGGACACATAGAGAACGGGGACACATAGAGAACGGGGACACATAGAGAACGGGGACACATAGAGAACGGGGACACATAGAGAACGGGGACACATAGAGAACGGGGACACATAGAGAACGGGGACACATAGAGAACGGGGACACATAGAGAACGGGGATACATAGAGAACGGGGACACATAGAGAACGGGGACACATAGAGAACGGGGACACATAGAGACGGGGACACATAGAGAACGGGGACACATAGAGAACGGGGACACATAGAGAACGGGGACACATAGAGAACGGGGACACATAGAGAACGGGGACACATAGAGACGGGGACACATAGAGACGGGGACACATAGAGAACGGGGACACATAGAGACGGGGACACATAGAGACGGGGACACATAGAGACGGGGACACATAGAGACGGGGACACATAGAGACGGGGACACATAGAGACGGGGACACATAGAGACGGGGACACATAGAGAACGGGGACACATAGAGAACGGGGACACATACGGGGAGAACGGGGACACATAGAGACGGGGACACATAGAGACGGGGACACATAGAGACGGGGACACATAGAGACGGGGACACATAGAGACGGGGACACATTGGGGCGGGGACACATAGAGACGGGGAGACAGAGAACGGGGACACATAGAGAACGGGGACACATAGAGAACGGGGACACATAGAGAACGGGGACACATAGAGAACGGGGACACATAGAGAACGGGGACACATAGAGACGGGGACACATTGGGGCGGGGACACATAGAGACGGGGACACATAGAGACGGGGACACATTGGGGCGGGGACACATAGAGACGGGGACACATTGGGGCGGGGACACATAGAGAACGGGGACACATAGAGACGGGGACACATAGAGACGGGGACACAGAGAGACGGGTATAGATAGAGAACGGGGACACATAGAGACGGGTACACATAGAGACGGGTATAGATAGAGAACGGGGACACATAGAGAACGGGGACACATAGAGAACGGGGACACATAGAGAACGGGGACACAGAGAGAACGGGGACACATAGAGAACGGTGACCCCCTTTCCCCGTGGGGATACCGGGGGGTCTTTTGTATAGATTGTTCCCCCACCTTCTGAAAGTTCTGTGCTTGTAATTTCCTCTAATCTGTCACTCTCTTTGACTCTGCCTTTTCCCTTTGCTTACTGTCACTCTACTATCTTTCTGCCTTACTGGTCCATTATCCTGTCTTTTTTCAAGAATCATTTCAAAAAGATTTCCTCGAGCCGAAGTCGGACTTGCTGGGCCTAACTACTTCTTAGTTAGGCGCATTAAGGATTTAACAAGCGCCGCTGGTGTAGTGGTATCATGCAAGATTCCCATTTTTGCGACCCGGGTTCGATTCCCGGGCGGCGCACTTTTTTTATGTTGATTATTAAACAAACCTTCGGGACTTTCCTGGTACCTCCAGGAAAAACTCAAACTCTTTTATTTGACTCAAACTCTTTTATTTGTTGTAAAACCATCAAAGGAATTATTGACACAGAAGTAGTAAGCACATACCACGAAATAAAATAAAACAAACAGCACAAGGTAAAGTTCGTGACGAAGTAAATGCAGCAGATAAAAATAATGATAAAACATTTATATATTCTTGCTAATTATTTACTGCGGACAGCAAAGCATTCATAAATGTATCTTGCTATTTCAGGTTGAAAGGAATTGGATTTCAGTACGAGACTTGGAGACTGAAAATCTGTTAACAATGAAGAATGCATCTGTCTGTTAATACCATTAATAAGAGCAAGCCGCAAATCGGTATACAGTGTACATGCATCTAGAAAATGAAGTTCATCCTCCACCACGCTACAAGATTGACAAAGTCTGTCTTCTCTTGGGATATTGCGATGGCGACCCCTTTCAATGTGAAGGTCGTGTTGACTTAATCTTAAGCGACATAGAGCTGTTTTATGTTTCGCGTTCTTGCATGTTGTTAGATATGGCTGGATATTGTAAGAACGTGTGACTGTGTTATAGAATTGAAGCCTTGAGGCACCACTGCCTTTAGTGGTTTTCCAAAACTGTACATAATATTCTTTCAATTTAGTGATTAATGAATATCTAAGTCTTTTAATGTTAAAAGTGCTCTGATTTTTCCATATATGTGAGAAGCCCAGTGATTGTAGCAAAGATTTAACATATGTTATTTTCAAGGTGCTTTATTTCGAGCTTCAGCTGATATCATATCATTATATGCTTGCTTAATGTAGCTGTCTTCCTTTGACTCGATTATAATCATGTACCCAAAATGATATTGCTTGTCCTATTGTGTTAAGTGAGATTGGAAATCTTCCTAGTTCTGCTAGAACCAGTATTTTCATTGTCCTTTTGTGTACCCCTAACAGCCCTCTACAGAACCGGATATGTGCGTTTTCTGATGAACATTTCAGGGAGAGAAAATAATTAAACTGATTGGGCAGTTCAAAGGAATACACCCCCCCTTTGTTCTTTGATATATAATAGCGTCCCACTATCTTTACAGTTATTAATGTCCAGGCCGGAGGACGTGAAACGAACTTTCATCATTCTTCGACAGCATGACGCATCTGCGCTCATAATTGACAGGAAACTGAGCGATCGAAGAAGAAGAAGTTAAATGACAAAGATGGGAAACCGTTTCCCAGCAGTCTAGTCTTCCACACTATGGCAATGACTATCACAGCAGGAAGCTTTGAACGGCTCTGTGCTGCAGCCTTGGGGGCTAGTTGGCCTTAGGGACCATCCACACCCAAAAACTCATTGGAGTCCTCTTGGCCGAGATATGACAAAGCCTCTTCAGTATAACGATCTAAACAAATGCTTGTTAGTATAATGTTTGTTTTTTATTCATTGTATTTACTTGAGAGTTTATGCTATGTATGGATTTATAGTTAATACCAAAAAACTACTTCTTTGTTCTTTTCTGGGGGGAAAGCTTTGGGAATATACATTTTTTATGTCCCATATGTGCCTACCCGGGTCGAGAGGACGTAAAACACAACTTTTCATTCAAACCTATAATTATGTCCTCTGCCTTCATTATTCGTTTACTGATGTTATTCTGTCATTAATAATTTCATATACGTGGATATGTCTGTTTCTTATTATTCCTTTGTTGAAGCAACATTCTATTCATATGTCGAGGAATATATAAAGATACACAATGTGTACGTTATTGTTTATTGATATGTTGCTGTTTTATTACCATGTCTCAAACTCTTTCTTTGTTGAATTATGCTATGTTCCTTGGAAAAAAGAAATTAAAGAAGAAAAAAAAGCTTCTGTGGCGGAGGTTTGCACTCTCCAACTGGTCCGTGATTGCCACGGCTGGTCACGCCTTGGATCTATATGTTATTTATGTAGACGTGGACACAAAGGGCATGGGAGATGGGTGTTTTCAGAAGCGCAGGACCAAGTATTTCCTGATCAACACAGATTTGGTCACCAGACCAGTTTGTTCTCTGTCCACGGTTACTGCCCTTTAGTGCGAAGAAAGCAGACGACAAAGAAACGAATCCCACCTGTGTTTTCTTTCCTAACAAGGAACAGGTATGATCTCTCTCTCTCTCTCTCTCTCTCTCTCTCTCTCTCTCTCTCTCTCTCTCTCTCTCTCTCTCTCTCCCTCTCTCTCTCCTTATCCGTCTCGTTACTCCCGCATTAGACTCAGTCCACGTGTGCCTAATTCCCCAGAAAAAAGATGCATTGAAGAGCCCTAAGCCTGTGTGCTGTATGGTGATTTTCTAAAGATTACCCCCCTTTCAACAGATTACCCCCTTTTTTCAAATTGTAGGGAGGGGAGATTACTTTCACTGAACGCTCACTCAAAGATGGAGGCTAGGAAATGCCAAGCAAGGGAAACAACCCTCATTGTGTCGGACTTTAGCCCGCGGCCATGTTGAATGGGAGTGTTGGTCTGTTGGACATTTCGTGTACGTTAAGAAAGGGGAATAAGGGGTGGGGGGTGGAGGGAAGAAGAATCAAGGGTGAGAGATGCATATATAAGGGGGGGGGGGGGGGGGAGGGTGAAGAGAAGAAGGATTAAGGGTGAAGGATACGTAACTTCGTTCTACATTGTTTTGCCATGGCGTCGAATGAATTTTATCTTATTATTATTTATTTTATTTTAATCCCCCCCCCCTTTCCACTGGTTTGTTATAAGTACATAGCCTACCAACATTCGCAGTAAGCATGCGTGTCACAAGAATGCATCTTTGGAATCAGATATTTGCTGCAGGTATTAAGAACAATGGAACATGCAGATCAATAGAGCACCACTGTTCAGTCTTTCTTTCTTTGAGAACGAGCGCGTGACACATGAACGCAAGCACAGGTGTATTTTAATACATAATTGCTACACACATTGAAAGAGAGAAACAGACAGACAGACAATAAGCGTGAAACTGGCATTTTCTAGCAGTCTGCAAATAATTTGCCCTTATTTCTAGTCCTGTGGTTAACTGTATGACATGTATTTGGTTTTGTACTTATTCCCCTTTTATGATTAATTGACTTGTGCATCTAAAGTATTATCCTTTCTGTATTTATGCAAGTTAATCTCACTGTTTGCTTTTAATTTATGAATAGTACTTTAACTGAAGGCCTATCTTTATTAGTTTTAACCTACTTTGTGTGTGTGTGTGTGTATGTGTGTGTATGTGTGTGTATGTGTATGTGTGTGTGTGTGTGTGTGTGTGTGTGTGTGTGTGTGTGTGTGTGTGTGTGTGTATGTGTGTGTGTGTGTGTGTGTGTGTGTGTGTGTGTGTGTGTGTGTGTGTGTGTGTGTGTGTGCTCCTGTTAACTTTCATTGTTTCCATGTTATCTACTTGTGCCAAATGTTTGTGTTGAATTGTCTTCTTCAATATATGTTGTGTAACTGACCAGTTAATATAATGTTTTTATTATTTATTCTGTATTTTATGCGCAAGCTGGGCAACACATTTCTTCTGTTTGAAGACAATGAATTGATTTGATTTGATTTTAGTCCTTTGTTTTGTCCCATTCGGAATTTTCTACCCACTGATAAGTCGTGTGACGAACCGCTTAGCCCCTAGGATTTTAGCCCTTGTTTTTGTCTAAGAAGGAATTTTAGCCCTTGTTTTTGTCTAAGAAGGAATGTTAACCCTTGTTTTTGTCTAAGAAGGAATATTAGCCCTTGTTTTTGTCTAAGAAGGAATGTTAGCCCTTGTTTTTGTCTAAGAAGGAATGTTAACCCTTGTTTTTGTCTTATAAGGAATTTTACCCCGTTTTATTTTCTCACATAGAATCTTAGCCCTACGCCTGTAGAGCAGTCTGCATGGGAGCATGGAGTAATCACAAACACAAAACAAAGACAAAGACACAAACAAAAACATTCTCCAGAGTTTCCCTGGCAGTGAGAGAAGGGAGGTAATTTGGGAGATGGACAGTTGTCTTTCCATTAGTCGCCTGAAGACCCCTGAACAGCGATAAGCAGACAGCGGAACTAAAGGGGCTTTCACACTGACACTTAAGGTCCTATCACACGCGTCTTGCCCCGAAGCTACGAACCGCCTCCCTTTAAGCCCACTATGTGAACTATTGCGATGCACATCTACATGGGCAGTGGACCGAGACCGAGACAGATGGACCGAGACCGAGACAGACAACAGAAGACGGCAAGCCATAGAGATGTACTTCCTGTTCTGATGGAGAGAGAGAGAGAGAGAGAGAGAGAGAGAGAGAGAGAGAGAGAGAGAGAGAGAGAGAGAGAGAGAGAGAGAGAGAGAGAGAGAGAGAGAGAGAGAGAATTGAATTGAATTGAATGAATTTTATTTATAGAGGGTAATAGAATAAGCAATAACACGCTTTTTTACATACAGCCCTCTGGATTTTTTTGTACAAATATAAAAGTAGAAATGAAAAAGGAAAATGAGCACAGACAAAGCAATATAAAGCATGCAAAATACAGCCCTAGCACGACAATAGCAAAGAGAGAGAGAGAGAGAGAGAGAGAGAGAGAGAGAGAGAGAGAGAGAGAGAGAGAGAGAGAGAGAGAGAGAGAGAGAGCATAGAGCATGTTGTATGAAAGAATTATGACAAAGAAACTGTTCACTGGCTCTGTCGCCGGACTGCATGATGTCAGTCACACGAGTCATAATAGCCACGCGACTGTCATTGTCACATGACATTTTGTAGAAATGTTATGAAATGCTTTCCGGTGGAAATTATCCTTTGCACTAAAAACCCCTTTAGAAAAGGACACTCCCCTCTTTTGTTGTTTACTGTTGGATTTGGGGGTAAAAAGACAAGATGAGCACAGTTGTTGCGATGTCACAATAGCCATTCTGCCGATTTTCATCACGACGGCTACGGTAGATCAAGCTCTCAAAGGTGACACACAAATATTTGTCATCACTCACACACGGACAGACAGAAAGTGACTCACACATTAAGGCTCTCGTTCCTATTCCAATGTACTGCCTCGTATTTAGAACTGGGTGTACGAGTATACAGTTAGTGACGATAATGTTCGTGTCGCTTCGTTGGTTGGAGGTGGGTATGGGTGTGGGAAGAGGACAAAAAGCGGATAGGGTAGAGGGGGGGCACCATTCCCGAGAGTGGGGTGAAACGAAACGCTCTCGACGTGCTGTTGGGTGGCAGTCAACAATAGGGCAGCGCAGTCAACCTCCCTCACCTTTGGGCGTTGGCTGACTTGGCATACGGGCGGGGCGACGCACGACGACTTGCATGTTCTCTGCAGCGCTGACCTTGAGCCAGCAGATCGGCGATGCCCAGTAGACGATCCAGTTGCAGGTTTCTGAGCTGGTGAACATGAGGTGTTCGGCGCCCCACTCGTCTGCTGGGGAGAATCATCTGCCTATAGAGACTGTTCGACTCGATTGTGTGTCTCCTGTCCGTGTGTCGACGACGCCATCACCTAGGTACGGAGAAGGCTGCCCGGTGGTCCTGATGACGACCTTGATAGGGGAGGCCAACGACCAGACAAGCGGAAAGCAAAGTGGGCGTGGAGAACGACAGTGTAAGGCTGTCTCACAAAGCAATCCAGCTTCTCTCCGGCTCCCTGCGACGTCGATACTGATGACAGCCTAGGCACCAGGACAAGACCAAGACTCGGACTCCCGTCCGAATGATCTAGTTCCAGACAGCGAATCCCTTTGTTCAAGGGTCCGCAAGGCAACAAACTCATCCACGGCAGTCTGCCACGGCCACGGAACGCTGTCTCATTATCACCTCATCACTCTTCATCCATGGGAAGACCCAGACAGACTCGATGGCTTGGAGTAAAACCGGACTATCTTCAGATAGCCCATTATTACAATTATTGCGAAAACTAATAAATTAGAAAGACTGCAGAAATACATAAAATGATTATCTAAAAATAGTCCGTTTTGGCTCTAAGCCATCGCAAATGAGTATTCAGGTGGTGAAGGTTTGCTTAACGTCTTATTAGTCGTGGACTCTTCAAGACAATGTTCCTGAAGACTTGGTCTTCCTGTAGATGAAGATGAAGATGATGACGATGAGACAGAAGTCGAGACGTGGCAGCCGTCGTGGATGATTCCGGTAACATTGCGGACCCTTGAACGTAGAGGTTCGCCGTCTGAAACAGGATCATTCGGACAGAGTCCGAGTCGTGGGGTTGTTTCTGTCCTTGATGCTTTAGGTGTGATCAGCATCGGCGTCACGGTAAGGAGATGGAAAGCATTGTGAGACAGCCCAAGGTCGTTTCTGTCCTTGATGCCTTAGGTGTGATCAGCATCGGCGTCACGGTAGGAGATGGAAAGCATTGTGAGACAGCCCAAGGTCGTTTCTGTCCTTGATGCTTTAGGTGTGATCAGCATCGGCGTCACGGTAAGGAGATGGAAAGCATTGTGAGACAGCCCAAGGTCGTTTCTGTCCTTGATGCCTTAGGTGTGATCAGCATCGGCGTCACGGTAGGAGATGGAAAGCATTGTGAGACAGCCCAAGGTCGTTTCTGTCCTTGATGCCTTAGGTGTGATCAGCATCGGCGTCACGGTAGGAGATGGAAAGCATTGTGAGACAGCCCAAGGTCGTTTCTGTCCTTGATGCTGGAGGTGTGATCAGCATCGGCGTCACAGAAAGGAGATGGAAAGCATTGGGAGACAGCCCAAGGTTGTTTCTGTCCTTGATGCCTTAGGTGTGATCAGCATCGGCGTCACAGAAAGGAGATGGAAAGCATTGGGAGACAGCCCAAGGTTGTTTCTGTCCTTGATGCCTTAGGTGTGATCAGCATCGGCGTCACAGAAAGGAGATGGAAAGCATTGTGAGACAGCCCAAGGTTGTTTCTGTCCTTGATGCCTTAGGTGTGATCAGCATCGGCGTCACGGTAGGAGATGGAAAGCATTGTGAGACAGCCCAAGGTCGTTTCTGTCCTTGATGCTGGAGGTGTGATCAGCATCGGCGTCACAGAAAGGAGATGGAAAGCATTGTGAGACAGCCCAAGGTTGTCGTTGGTCTCCTGTAGTCCGCTTGCTTGTCGTTGGTTTGGTGAGCAACCCTTCCCTCCAAGGCCGTTTTCAGGACCACCGGGCGGCCTGCTCCATACCTAGGTGTTGGCGTCGTCAACACACGGACAGGAGACGCACAGTCGAGTCGAACAGTCTCTGCAGGCAGATGATTCCCCCCCAGTAGATGGCGCTGCACAACCACTGAGCACCGGCGGTCTTGTTGACTCAAAAGTCAACACTGTAGAGATCACGCAAGTCGCCGTACGTCGCCCCGTCGGCATGCCAAGTCAACCAAAACTGGAACTCTGACCTTAATTAAGGGCTCGGTCAATAGGACGTAAATCTCACCATCACCGGTGGGTTGGGGGGGGGGGGGGGGGGGGGGGAGGGGGGGGGGAACTAAGGCTGTCGCGAAGATCATAATTGTCTTACAGTCGCATTATTCTAAAGGGCCAGCTACACGACATACGATTCGATCTTAATGCGATCCGATTGTGACATATGAGAGGCACGATTCTCGTGAAATTCTGCTGTCTAAATAAATCTGATGAAATCCCACTAGATATATTCACTATATTTGTAGTCCCCCGCACACGAATCTAATGAACTGTCTGTATTTTTTGGATCAGACATTTGATTTGATTCGTGTATGGGGGTCTACATCAGCATAGTGAGCGAAAATAGAGCAATTATTTTTAGACGGAAGTATTTCACATGAATTATGACTCACAGACATCGTATCGAGTCGCATCGTATCGTAATTAGGTCGAATCGTATGCAGTGCGGCTGGCCTTAAGCTAAGGCACATATTGATGTGCCCTCGTCTCCATGTGCCCTCTGTGAAATAATGTCACTATCTCTATTATTATTTGTCCCCGTCTGAGTCTCCATGTGCAAAGTCCCACGATGCAATCACTCGCTCTTTCACAAGAGTGTTCGCCCATTCTCACAGCGCGACAGAGCTACCAGGTGCATGCGAGAGGAAGCACCGTCGGACAAGGCCTTTAGAGTTAGGGGTTAGGTTTAGGAGGCACAGACAGATCTTATCTTAATGCCTCTTACTGTATACAAAATATTTGAACAACTGTGTGTGTGTGTGTGTGTGTGTGTGTGTGTGTGTGTGTGTGTGTGTGTGTGTGTGTGTGTGTGTGTGTCTGTCTGTCTGTCTGTATGTTTGCCCGGTAACTCACGAACCAGTGCACAGAATCGCTTCAAATGGAGTGTGGTTATGTATCATTGGGCAGGGAGGGTCCCGTAGAAAAATCATAACCGTGATGGCCTTGACCTTGGAGATTGACCTTGAAAACCGAAATTTTCTTCTTTGTGCTATAATATATTTTATTTCGTGCTTGTGCTGTATCTCATGAACCAGTTGATAGAATCGCTTGAAATTTTGTGTTGTGTGGCGGTGTGTCATGGTGCATCAATGCTATTCAGTTTCTTAATTTTGAGCCTCCAATAAATAAAAAACAAACTCCGCCACGGAAGACTCAAAGGTAGACTCACCAGGAACACTGAAAGGTAGACTCACCAATGCAAGGGAAGCAACTACACATTTCTAATCTGTTCTTTGCAGATTCTACCTGTTGCTACCCCTTAGAGAGAGAAAACTTGAAAACTTGAAAACTTGAACTTTATTTTGCAAGGATAAAGATTTTAGGCAACGAGAGAGAGAGAGAGAGAGAGAGAGAGAGAGAGAGAGAGAGAGAGAGAGAGAGAGAGAGAGAGAGAGAGAGAGGGGTGGTGGTGTGGTGGTGGTGGTGGTGTGTGTGTGTGTGTGCATGCCAGTCAGTCGTATCCAACTATGACTACTAAATAGCAGAGGAGGTGACTACTATTTCAGAGGGCTGGGCTGGAATTTGTTTCAAGTGGTGATGAGCGTGTCTGCCAGTCAGCTGTGTCTGTTATGACTTCCACGTAGCAAAAAGGTGACGGCTATTCTGGAAGGCTGGCCTGAAATCTTTATAATAATGTTGGGAGATAAATAACACACTCACATACACGCACATGCATGCACACTCAAACACACAGCTGCTATTCTGGGAAGCTGGGTCAGAATCTCTTTGCCTTGAGCCGAGCAGTGCTTCCAAACCAAAGGCCATTGTTTCTATCCCCATTTCTCCATCAGCACGATCCAATGAAAGTACCAGGGGTCATTTTTAACATCTGGTGCAGACCTCCACCAGGGAAACAAAAGTGCCGCGAAGCGTAGCGAGCTGGGCGTAGCCGCTAGTAGATATGCAATGGAGACACATAGAGACGGGGACACCTGGACACGCACACAGACATGAACGCACCCGACCCACATACAGCATAGGGTATAGTTTGTTTTATTAGGTAATAGGTACTTTATAGTCACAGAGGCATCTCTGTGAAATTCGCGTTGCTCCCACCTGGAGAGCGCGTCGCAGCCAGAGGCGCGCCACCCATTGAAAAAAAAAAATTGTGCATGCGATTTTTTTGTGT
>CM065681.1:92897402-92904902 GCA_017654935.2 Phymorhynchus buccinoides
AAATAAAAAGCATAAGAATTAATAATGTTGAGTATAAGCTTTCACAGTATGCCGATGATACTGAATTTATTTGAGAAAGTGACCAAACATCTTTTGAGACTTGTGTAAACCTTCTACTGAAATTTGGGCGTATATCGGGATTAAAGATTAGTCTTGAAAAAACTAGTGCTATATGGCTTGGTAGTGACAACAATTCTAGTGTTAGATATATGAACCACATGGGCATGGATTGGAATCCACCAAAATTTAAAATTCTAGGAGTGTGGCTGACTAATGATGTAAAAGAATGCACACACATTAACTATTCGGAAAAATTAGCAGAGATAAGACAGCTATTCAAAATTTGGGTTAAAAGACAGTTAACACCTCTTGGTCGTGTAGCAGTTCTCAAGGCACTCATTTTGTCTAAGCTTATTCATTTGTGGCTGCTATTACCAAACCCACCGGATGATTTTTTGCTGTCATTGCAAACTATTTGTTATAAATTTGTATGGCAAAAGAAACCAGACAAAATCAACAGAAAGACAGCACCTAAAAGCATTTTGAATGGAGGAATGGGAATCCCAGAATTGAACACCTTTGTATTCTCTTCAAAACTAAGTTGGTTAAGAAAATTCCAGTCAACAAAACATAAATGGAAATCAGTTGGTTGCACTTTTTAATTTTCCACTCATAAATGACATTCAAATGCATGGACCTGAAATGTTCACACTATTCAAAAAATCAAACACATTTTGGTCAGAAGTTTTTGATGCATATAGACAGTTTTTCTATAGAATTATAAGCAAGAACTCGGGTGAACTCCTTTCAGAGCCAGTTTTCTACAATAATAGAATACAGATGGGTAAAACATTCATTAAAGATGTAATATGTGTGGATAAAGGAGTATGTTATTGTATATCACATTTCATGTTGGAAAATGGACAGTTTATGTCATATGCACAATTCAAAGACAAATACAATATTAATATAAACTACATTAGGTTTTATGGGTATAGAGCAGCAATGACCAATGACATACGTAAGTCAGGTATAACTGTTGATAATAACAAATATCCAGACATTCTTGTATGCTTAAATAAACTAATGTCGATACATAAAGGTTGTAAGGTATACTATGATATATGTATTGATGATGAAGCTAATGTCGATACATAAAGGTTGTAAGGTATACTATGATATATGTATTGATAATAAAACTAATGTCGATACATAAAGGTTGTAAGGTATACTATGATATGTTTATTGATGATAAACTAATGTCGATACATAAAGGCTGTAAGGTACACTACGATATATGTATTGATAATGAAACTAATGTCGATACATAAAGGCTGCAAGGTATACTATGATATATGTATTGATGATAAACTAATGTCGATACATAAAGGTTGTAGGGTACACTATGATATATATATATTGATGATGAAACTCACCCAAGGTGCTGCACAAAGTGGAATGATAAACTAATGTCAATACATAAAGGTTGTAGGGTATACTATGATATATGTATTGATGATAAACTTATGTCGATACATAAAGGTTGTAGGGTATACTATGATATGTTTATTGATGATGAAACTAATGTCGATACATAAAGGCTGTAAGTTATACTATGATATATGTATTGATGATAAACTAATGTCGATACATAAAGGTTGTAGGGTATACTATGATATGCTTATTGATGATGAAACTAATGTTGATACATAAAGGCTGCAAGGTATACTATGATATATGTATTGATAATGAAACTAATGTCGATACATAAAGGTTGTAAGGTATACTATGATATGTTTATTGATGATGAAACTAATGTCGATACATAAAGGCTGTAAGGTATACTATGATATATGTATTGATGATGAAACTAATGTCGATACATAAAGGTTGTAAGGTACACTAGGATATATGTATTGATGATGAAACTCACCCAAGGCGCTGCACAAAGTGGAATCATAAACTAATGTCGATACATAAAGGTTGTAAGGTATACTATGATATATGTATTGATGATGAAACTAATGTCGATACATAAAGGCTGTAAGGTATACTATGATATATGTATTGATGATAAACTAATGTCGATACATAAAGGCTGCAAGGTACACTATGATATATGTATTGATGATAAACTAATGTCGATACATAAAGGCTGTAAGGTATACTGTGATATATGTATTGATGATGAAACTAATGTCGATACATAAAGGTTGTAAGGTATACTATGATATATGTATTGATGATGAAACTAATGTCGATACATAAAGGCTGTAAGGTATACTATGATATGTGTATTGATGATAAACTAATGTCGATACATAAAGGTTGTAGAGTATACTATGATATATGTATTGATGATGAAACTAATGTCGATACATAAAGGTTGTAAGGTACACTATGATATATGTATTGATGATGAAACTAATGTCGATACATAAAGGCTGTAAGGTACACTATGATATATGTATTGATGATAAACTAATGTCGATACATAAAGGTTGTAGGTATACTATGATATATGTATTGATGATAAACTAATGTCGATACATAAAGGCTGCAAGGTATACTATGATATATGTATTGATGATAAACTAATGTCGATACATAAAGGTTGTAAGGTATACTATGATATATGTATTGATGATGAAACTAATGTCGATACATAAAGGCTGTAAGGTATACTATGATATGTGTATTGATGATAAACTAATGTTGATACATAAAGGTTGTAGGGTATACTATGATATATGTATTGATGATAAACTAATGTCGATACATAAAGGTTGTAGGGTATACTATGATATATGTATTGATGATGAAACTAATGTCGATACATAAAGGTTGTAAGGTATACTATGATATATGTATTGATGATGAAACTCACCCAAGGCGCTGCACAAAGTGGAATGATAAACTAATGTCGATACATAAAGGTTGTAAGGTATACTATGATATATGTATTGATGATGAAACTAATGTCGATACATAAAGGCTGCAAGGTATACTATGATATATGTATTGATGATGAAACTAATGTCGATACATAAAGGCTGTAAGGTATATTATGATATATGTATTGATGATAAACTAATGTCGATACATAAAGGTTGTAAGGTATACTATGATATATGTATTGATGAAACGCACCCAAGGCGCTGCACAAAGTGGAATGATAAACTGAATGTTGATACATAAAGGCTGTAAGGTACACTATGATATATGTATTGATAATGAAACTAATGTCGATACATAAAGGCTGTAGGGTATACTATGATATATGTATTGATAATGAAACTAATGTCGATACATAAAGGTTGTAAGGTACACTATGATATATTTATTGATAATGAAACGCACCCAATGCGCTGCACAAAGTGGAATGATAAACTCAATGTTGATATTGACTGGGAAAAGTGTTTTCTTTATCTTAATAAAGTGTCAGATGTTGGGATGAAGTGTTTTCAAATGAAAATAATACACAGATGCATAGGTACAAATGTAATATTGAAAAAGATGGGAGTGGCTGAAAATGACCGTTGTAGTTTTTGCAATACTTCTAGAGATAATATTATCCATATGTTTTGGCAATGTGCTGTTGTTCAACGCTTTTGGACGAATTTAGCTGATTTAATTAATGACAAATGTATAAATGCACACAATATGCAAATGACAGAACCTTTAGTAATATTAGGTTATGACAAAAACTTACATATTGATAAAACTATATTTTATTGTGTTGTTTGCCAAACAGTTCTTGTACAAATGTAAACTCGACAAGCACATTCCAGAGTTACACGTGTTTTTAAGAAAGCTGAAATATAGACATCAAATTAAGGAATATATTGTTGGGATAAACTGTATGTATGACAAATTTATTTTGGAGTGGTTGCCATACAAATCCTTGTTCTTGGATGAAAACTAACCCACACTGTACAGTCGCCATTCTCAGACATAAATACCCATGTACTAATATTCAGGCCCTACGAAAATGAGTAATTGTTCTTTGCTGTTGAATTTGTGTCGATGCATAATGTAATACGAACCATGCATGCATCTTGTTTGAACACAATATATATCTAAGGCACTGCCTGTGCACATATATCACCACCGCTATTGTTAATACTGTCATTTATTATTATTTATATGATCACTGTGATCTTTATTACTGGTTTCAATGCTCAGGTTGTCCCATGCTCAATGTGCATTATTTTATGGTTGATTATGCATTCTTGTTTTGATTGTTGGTCTGCTTATTTCTTTTTCTTGATATTTGATTTGATCAGTTCTTGTCTTTTTTTTCTTTTCTTTTGTTTTTTTGTATATGTGCGTTCTGTCCTTTTCATATTTCATTGTAAAATGTGTTGGAAAAAAAAGTTAAATAAAAAAGAAAGAAAAAAAGGGATGAATGCATAAGAAAGAAAGAAAAAGCAAATGTGTGTTCGCGTGTTCGTGCGGGTAAGTATGTGCACGCACACATGCACTTTAGCTTTGATGTGTATGTGTACTGCCTGAGTACATGCGTACTAGCGTGATTTGCAGTAACGAGAGAGAGAGAGGAGTTAATAAATGGAAAGTCAGGGGATGCATTAAGGTTCTTCTATGTCCACCCTATAATCAAATATGGAAGAGTAGAGGATATTACGTGTCACCAAAGACACGCACAATAGTGCCAGACACAAAGAAGGGAGAGAGAGAGAGAGAGAGAGAGAGAGAGAGAGAGAGAGAGAGAGAGAGAGAGAGAGAGAGAGAGAGAGAGAGAGAGAGAGAGAGAGAGAGAGAGAGAGAACAATTGAACAATTGATATGAACAATGCTTTAATTCCTTTAGGCCATTAGCCCTTATAAACAGGGTCAAAGTATAAAAAGACAGTCGAAATAACACTAGACTAGAATCACGCAACCTGTTTAACTTTCCATCTACACATCTACATGTTTCCGTTTACGAAGGGAATAGAAAATATACAAAGCTTACTTACGAATCTGATACACAGACCCATTACACAAAACATCAATATAGGATCGACCAAGTTGACTCAAATATTTTAGTCTGATATCTTCGCATAGTGGACATACATATATAAAGTGGTTTTCGTCTTCCTTAACTTTACACAGAGGACATAGAAAATTAATATCTTCACTAAGCATTGTTCTAAAAGAAGAATCATTGGTAGAATCAATTCCACGCGAAAACATCTCAACTCAAGAAACTGAAAATACGGTTCACATTCCAAAGATTGTTTAAAAAGACGGTACGTACTGTAAATATCTTTGTGGATTACAGAACTATCCCATTCTTGAAAATAGTGATATTTTATTCGCAGCTTAAAGGACAAAAATGCTACTTCACATCCCACACCCTGGTTAAGCCATGCATACCCAAATCCCAAACTGAACAAAGTAGTTTTCACTAAGCTAGCCCAACATGTTTGTTCTTTATCACCTCGGTTCATTAACATAATATAAGCCAATCGTGGAAGTCTAGACATATCCATCTTTAAACCCTTAAGCCAATACTTGATACACCTAACAGAACTATTAACATATAATGGATAACGACCAGTTTCTCCCATAACAAACTTATTTGGTACTTTCAACTGGACTTTTAAGAATCGCTTGCACGCAAAGGTGTGTAGTTTCTCAATGCTCTCAAATCTATTTAACCCCCACATTTCAGCTGCATGCATCAATACTGGCTGTACTTGAGTTTCAAAAATCTTAAAAAAGCAAGATGTTGAAATGTCTGAAAGCTTACAAATATGTTTCACACAATCAACACAAGCTCTTTTGCCTTTAACCGCTTGAGCATCCACACATTAATACAGACTCATTTTGGTTGTAAATACATATCCTAAATAATTATATTCATTTACCACCTCTAAAGCTCTATCATTAAAGAAACATTTGTTATTTGTGCCTACAAATCCTCCTTTTACGAAATACCATTGGCTTAGTTTTATCTTTATTGATATTTAGATAGAAATTTGTTCCATGCGTCAGTTAAGTGTTGGAGACCTATGGCAGTATCAGACAAAATAACTATGTCATCAGCAAACAAAAGAAGAAAAACTCCACAAGACAGGTAAAAACTGGATGCCATGTATACCATTTTCGTCCACAGATGCTGCAATTTCATTAATAAAAATATAAAAAAAAGTTCAGGACTGAGAATGCAGCCTTGCGCAACTTAAACCGACCGGGCAACTGAAAAACTATACATGAGACGATCCTCAAATCTGACACAATGGATGGAAGTTCAGTTTAACGTCGCGTATCGGCTTTCGCCATGTACGACGGGCTGAACAAACCAACCATGGTATAAACCAAAATTTATGTTCCTGAATCACTGTCTTAGCCAAAAGGCCGAGAAGCGATCATAAAGTGTTTTTAAGGTTAATCTGACACAAGAGACTACTGAGTTATATATAGCTGTGACAACTTTCATAAACTTGCCATGTATACCAGTTTTACGCACAATGTCAAACAATGGATCGTGTTGAACAGAATCAAACCCATTTCTCAGGTCTACAAAACAAGCATAAAGTTTTCCACCTTTCTTAGAGAAACATTTTTCTATTATTGCATTTAAGGTAAAGATGTGGTCGAAAGTAGAATATCCCTTTCTAAATTCCACCTGAGACTCTGTGAACTTTCTGTTTGTTTCTATCCACTTTACAAGTCTTTGAGAGAGAGAGGGAGAGAGAGAGAGAGAGGAGAGAGAGAGAGAGAGAGAGAGAGAGAGAGAGAGAGAGAGAGAGAGAGAGAGAGAGAGAGAGAGAGAGAGAGAGAGAGAGAGAGAGAGAGAGAGAGAGAGAGAGAGAGAGAGAGAGAGAGAGAGAGAGAGAGGAATACTGAATTTGTGTATGTGTTTGTCTATCTGTCTATAAGCTCGTCGCACGTATATAATTGTGTGTTTCATCTCTCTCTCTCTCTCTCTCTCTCTCTCTCTCTCTCTCTCTCTCTCTCTCTCTCTCTCTCTCTCTCTCTCTCTCTCTCTCTCTCTCTTCTCTCTCTCTCTCTCTCTCTCTCTCTCTCTCTCTCTCTCTCCGTCTCTCTCTCTCTCTCCCTCTCTCTCTCTCTCTCTCTCTCTCTCTTGTTTTCGCAAGGGGAGTCAGGAGAGGAGGGGGGGGGGATAAATCGTTACCACAATCACGTACACCCATAGATCAATGTGTACATATTTGACACCCATTTAATCCCAAAAACTGTCACTCCAGTGAATTGATATTTTTTATTTGTTGCAGGTGAATGCAAGATTCTATTAATGAAACCCGTGAATGGAAACAACCCCTGGATTACACCTACCCAGCCAAGCCACTCCAGTCAGATGACGTCCAGGTGACCTTCCTTTAAATCCTGACACCCTCATCACCCTCCCTCACCAATGGAGACCACCTGAATAAGTCCACCACACTCTGTCAACTTTGCAACAAACCGGATTTGTTCAAGCTTGAAAACAAAGTGAAGGTTTGCATAGTTCCAGTTTCACCCAACAAGATAG
>CM065681.1:92912402-92916039 GCA_017654935.2 Phymorhynchus buccinoides
TTTTTGAACTACTAAGGAACTTATA
This sequence comes from Phymorhynchus buccinoides, assembly GCA_017654935.2. Taxonomy (NCBI): domain Eukaryota; kingdom Metazoa; phylum Mollusca; class Gastropoda; order Neogastropoda; family Raphitomidae; genus Phymorhynchus; species Phymorhynchus buccinoides. The sequence goes on from CM065681.1 coordinate 92,912,428, forward strand.
TAGGGGTGGGGTGTCTGTGTGTGTGTGTGTGGTTTGTCTCTGTGTCGTGGGCTCTCTCCTCTCTCTGTGTGTGTGTGTTTTGTGTGTTTGAAACACAAAACGTGGCTGTCTTCTCTTCTCCGCCGTTTTTTTCGACTTTCAATCGCTTCAAATTAGTTTTTTTTTTTTTTTTTTCTTTTTAGCTAGTGAGCTAAGAAATGTGATGTCATTTTGCAGCGGTCAATAAAATGAAGCGTGACACATGCGCGAAACGCGTATCCAAGCACGGCTAAATAGCTTCGGCGCCAGTATCAATAATCTTTAAAAAAAATATACCATGCAATTGAGGAGGGGTACCTGACCCACCACACCCCGAACCGACTGTCCTTCGTCCTCCTTCAAATTTGGCAGTAACATACCTGGTAATGCATTTAAAATACACGCTGGGACGGTCCCGTATTGTTGAAAATGAAAAATGCCAAATCCGACCAGCTAAATCAGATTAGCTCTCTCGTCTTAAAACTTACACTGTGCTACGTGCTAAATAGAAACGCACCGCATATATACACATGCTGGAACAAAACATAGTACCACCTTTTTTCAGCAAAATAACCACTCCGCCGTTTCTTAACTACGAATACGCTTCAAATTTGCATGTTAGGCTTGCTATGGCCGGGATTCCTGTCAAAGCCTGGCAGGAAATTTGAAGACAGCAGCGCCAAAGGGAAACTTGGAATCATGAAATATTATTATAACCGGCCTCTCGGCCATCGTATCTCCGGTATTTCTGGACGGATTGCCTTGCCGCAAGGAATTTGGAAGGTAGATGACCGAGGATGGTGACTATCCGTGTGACTCCTCCCAAACCGGAAGCGAATCGATTCATTACAAACGCGCGCTGATATACGCCGCTTCACTTTTTCACAAACGACGGCGTAACCAGACCCGATATTGACTCGAGCATTTGGAATGTTGCTGAAGTGACCAGTGGATAGTGACTATATTGGTGCAAAATTTCAACAGCATCCGTTCATAAACTGTTGTTTGGGATTCGCGCGATATGCACCAATTTACAGTTTCGCTGATTCGGCGCAAACGACACCCGTCCAAACATGCTGTTATTAAGATAATTCATACAAAGTATCTATTTACATAATTGCGGGTCACTGAGGTTAACTGACGCCTGTGGTAGCGCGGCCAGCTGTCAAAGAAATCTCCCCAGCATGCCTGAACTACTACATGTGAAGAAGAAGAAGAACTTATATAGCTGGGGTGTTTGGATTGATGTTGGGGGAGGGGTTTTTTTTTTTTATTTTTTTTGGAGGTATGTATAAACAATGTAATGTAGTAGTGTGCTGCGAGAGAGCAGGTGGCTGTCTGTCTGTCTCTGTCTCTGTTTCTCTTTTATCTGTAAGAATCTCTCGCCTCTCTCTCTCTTGTATAAAGTTCTCTCTCTCCAGTCTCTCTCCATTACTCTCTCTCTCTCTCTCTCTCTCTCTCTCTCTCTCTCTCTCTCTCTGTGTGTCTGTCTGTCTGTCTGCCTCTGTGCCTGCTCCGGGGCGGAGGACGTTAAACAAATTTTCATTCATCCAACCGGAACAGCAGTTGTCCTCTTTGCTCTCTGTCTATGTCTCTCTGTCTGTCTGTCTCTCTTTGTGTGTGTCTTTGTCTGTCTCTCTCTCTTTCTCTCTCTCTCTCTCTCTCTCTCTCTCTCTCTCTCTCTCTCTCTCTCTCTCTCTCTCTCTCTGTCTCTGTCTCTTGTAGGGCTATGAGATGTACTTATTATGTAGGCTACATGTTCAATGCATAATGTCTTGGTTACTCGACTTTTAACAATCTGTTAGGTGTGTAAGTGGGATCCTTAGTCATATAATAAAAAGGCAAGTGTGTGTCTGTATGTGTGTGTGTGTCTGTCTGTCTGTCTGAAACACAAAACGGGCCTTATAACTCTGCCGTTTTTTGACCAAATCGCTGTCAGGCTTGCTGTGGTCGGGGCAAAGCCTGGCAGCAAATTTGAAGACAATTGGGAGAGCGCGTCACTCTCGGAGCAGCACGAACGGTAAACGTTTCTTAACCGAATTGCTTCAAATTTGCTGTACTCAGCGTTACCAGTACTTGGCATTACTGTTGCTAGGCGTTACCGTTACTACAGAGAGCGCATCACTCTCAAAGCAGTGTAACGGAAAACGGAGCCTTATAACTCCTCCTTTTCTTAACCGAATCGCTTCAAATTTGCTGTACTCAGTGTTACCAGTACTTGGCGTTACCCATACTAGGCATTACTGTTACTAGGGAGAGAGCGTCACTCTCAGAGCAGCGCCAACAGGAAACAGGGCCTTATAACTCCGCCGTTTCTTAACCGAATCGCTTCAAATTTGAAGTACCCAGCGTTACCAGTACTTGGCGTTACCGTTACTAGGCGTTACCGTTACTGGGCGTTACCAGTACTCGGCGTTGCGCTAGTAATAGTAAAACATAAAAGAGGAAGAAGAAACAGAAAAACAAAATTACATTTGATCTTTAAGATTTTGAAATAGAATATTTTGATATGCCTTTTTGAAAGAATTCATGCCAGCTATTTGTTTTAAATTAGATGGCAAAGAGTCCATAGAGTTCCACCCGACTATGTTAAACTGGTTTTTAAAAAGATCAGTTCTGGGTTTGGGGACAAGAATACTGTTTGTATATCTAGACTGGTTGAGCGGAAATCTTTTGATTAAGGTTGCAGGTGCTAAACCGTTTATAATTCTGTACATCATGACTGCTTTGTTATACCGAAGCTTATCTGTGAAAGGAAGAATATTTAGTGAGACGTAATCTTGAAAAGTTAATGAAGACGATTTCAAAAGACATGCTTTTCGATCTCGTTTATGAACACTTATCAACGGCTTTAGGGTGTTAGCACTACTAGAATCAAAGAGAGTTGATGCATACTCTATGTGAGACTGGATGCATGCGTGTAAGAAATGCTTACGTGCATCAATATTAAGAAAATTCTTTATCTTAGAGAGTTGGAAAACTTTTTGAGATACTCGTTTGCTTAAGCTACTAATATGGGAGGACCAAGTAAGGTTGTTATCTAGAGTAATCCCTAAAACTTTATGTGTGTTGACTTCTTCTACTGGCTTATTGCGAATATGGGGGGGATACTTCTTGTTATATTTTGTCGCTTTTGCCGTGACGTTAGTTTTTTTATAATCATTTAATGCCATATGATTAAGTTCTGTCCAGTCAAGTAGCTGATCTACACTTTCTTGTAAACTAAAGGTTAATTGATTGAGATTAGTATGGTTTGAATGGATTGATGTGTCATCTGCAAACAGCTCACTAGGGTTTTTAATATAAAGAGGAAGATCATTAATATAAAGCAAAAACAGAAGAGGGCCCAGAACTGATCCTTGTGGTACACCAAAGTGTATAGGTAAAAAAAATGATTTTTTAAAGAGAGAGAGACAGACAGACAGAGACAGGCAGTCAGACAGAGAGACAGACAGACACAGACGTAAATACCTTATATTTGACACAGCCAATGCAAAATAAAATCGGGCACCCAAATTAAATCGCCTGACTGGATTGATTAGAACTGAATTTCCCACCTTTGCACAATACCATGACACTTAATTTGTCATTATC
>CM065681.1:92921539-92926539 GCA_017654935.2 Phymorhynchus buccinoides
TCGCTCTATGTATCTCTATCTCTGTCTCCTTTTCTGTCTCTCTACTCTCTCTCTCTCTCCCCCCCCTCTCTCCCCCCTCTCCCCCCCTCTCCCCCCCCCCTCTCTCTCTCTCTCTCTCTCTCTCTCTCTCTCTCTCTCTCTCTCTCTCTCTCTCTCTCTCTCTCTCTCTCTCTCTCTCTCTCTCTCTCTCTGTCTCTCTCTCTCTCTCTCTCTCTCTCTCTCTCTCTCTCTCTCTCTCTCTCTCTCTCTCTCTCTCTCTCTCTCTCTCTCTCTCTCTCTCTCTCTCTCTCTCTCTCTCTCTCTCTCTTTCTGTCTGTCTGTCCGTGTCTCTGCTCTCTCTCTCTCTCTCTCTCTCTCTCTCTCTCTCTCTCTCTCTCTCTCTCTCTCTCTCTCTCTCTCTCTCTCTCTCTGTCTCTCTGTGTGTCTCTCTCTCTCTCTCTCTCTCTCTCTCTCTCTCTCTCTCTCTCTCTCTCTCTCTCTCTCTCTCTCTCTCTCTCTCTCTCTCTCTCCCCCCCCTCTCTTTCTCAAACACAGTGAGACAACAATAACTGAAAAACAGCAAAAAACAACAACAAAAGCAACAACAAAACTGAACAAGTGCAACGCCGAGCGGCTGCAAAGTCCCTTCGCAGCAACGCCGAGCTACTCCGAAATCGGAATGTGTCGGCTGTACACATACATAAAAACGCATCAAAATAGCACGTAACTACATAAAAACGCATGAAAACAGCACGAAACCGAATAGTTTTTTTTTATATATAGCCTTAGGGTTCGGACCCGTGATTTGAGCGCGCGCGATCATGCGCACACGAGCGCACAGAAAAATTCATGACAACTGTGTTATAGACCATTCATCAAAAAATGTTGTGAAAAAAACCTGCATTGAAATACATGCACAACTTCGCGAGATATTAGTGATTATGTGTTTCGGGGTTTGAACCCCGTAACTGGCGCGACCTTGACCTTAATGTAAAACTAAATACATCAGTGGATAGCTTGCATCTTGGCAAACTACTATGCCAAATTTGATGATGATAGACTGAATAGTTTTTGAGAAAAACGGACGAATAGCCGGACGGACGGAGGCACGCCGGACGGACACCGGACGGACACCGCACGGACGGACACCGGACGGACGGACGGACCAGACAAAAACAATAGCTCCCCGAAACTTCGGCTCGGGGACTAAAAAAAAAGAGAAAAAGCTGACCAAGCTTAACTACATTTACTCCGTGTTGCATTTCATTCATTATAGCTTTCAAAATGTCAATGACACCCGCGCTTTCCATATATATGTAATACTTACAGGGTTGAAATGTACTTTTGTGCTCTCTCTGTCTCTCTGTCTCTGTCTGTCTGTCTCTGCCTTTCTCTCTGTCTCTTTCTGTCTCTCTGTCTCTCTCTGCCTCTGTCTGTCTCTGTCTGTCTCTCTCCCTCTCTCTCTCTCTCTCTAAAAAAATGCAATTATGTTCAATTGTAGAGTAAATGTTCCTTATGTTCTTTATGTTTATGATTCCTATGTTCTTTGCGTCTTATGTTCAGTTGTAGAGTGAATGTTTCTTATAATCTTTTTTGCTTATGATTCCTATGTTCCTTAAGTAGTTGTGATCAGCTTTAGCGTAGCTCATATGTATCATTTTTAATGCCAAGGGCAGAATGTAAGAAAAGGCTCAGCCTAAATTCTCATCCTTGTAAAATACAGTTTTTGAAGTCTGAAGTCTGAGGCCTCTCTCTCTCTCTCTCTCTCTCTCTCTCTCTCTCTCTCTCTCTCTCTCTCTCTCTCTCTCTCTCTCTCTCTCTCTCTCTCTCTCTCTCTCTCTCTCTCTCTCTCTCTCTCTCTCTCTCTCTCTCTCTCTCTCTCTCTCTCTCTCTCTCTCTCTCTCTCTCTCTCTCTCTCTCTCTCTCTCTCTCTCTCTCTCTCTCTCTCTCCTCTCTCTCTCTCTCTCTCTCTCTCTCTCTCTCTCTCTCTCTCTCTCTCTCTCTCTCTCTCTCTCTCTCTCTCTCTCTCTCTCTCTCTCTCTCTCTCTCTCTCTCTCTCTCTCTCTCTCTCTCTCTCTCTCTCTCTCTCTCTCTCTCTCTCTCTCTCTCTCTCTCTCTCTCTCTCTCTTTTCCCCCTCTCTTTCTCAAATACAGCGAGAGAACAGTATCTGAAAAGCAGCAAACAACAACAACAAAACTGAGGAAAAAGAGAAAAAAATGGTCTAAATTTTATTTTTAATTTTTGAATTTTTTTTTAGCTGACCTAAGTTAACTACATTTCACGCAGTGTCACATTTAATCCATTATAGCTTTCAAAATGTCAATGACACCCGCGCCATTAAAATAAAATAATACAAGTGCAACTCCGAGCGGCTGCAAAGTCCCCTCGCAGCATCGCCGAGCTACTCCGAAATCGGAATGTGTCGGCTGTACACATACATAAAAACGCATCAAAACAGCACGTAACTACATAAAAACGCATGAAAACAGCACGTAACTGAATAGTTTTTTTTATATATAGCCTTGGGGTTCGGACCCGTGATTTGAGCGCGCGCGATCGTGCGCACACGCGCGCACATAAAATTTCATGACAACTGTGTTATAGACCATTCATCAAGAAATGTTGTGAAAAAAACTGCATTAAAATACATGCAAAACTTCGCGATATATTAGCGATTATGTGTTTCGGGGTTTGAACCCCGTAACTGGCGCGACCTTGACCTTAATCTAAAACTAAATACATCAGTGGATAGCTTGCATCTTGGCAAACTACTATGCCAAATTTGATGATGATAGACTGAATAGTTTTTGAGAAAAACGGACGAATAGCCCGACGGACGGAGGCACGCCGCCGGACGAACGGACACCGGACGGACGGACCAGACAAAAACAATAGCTCCCCGAACCTTCGGCTCGGGGACTAATAACTGGGTATGATGATGCGTTTTATTGTTCGCACTGATGTTTTTGAACCCAGCAAAAAGATCACGAACAAACTTATTAATACATCAAGATTTGAAACTGTAGCCTATTTGTGGGCCAATGTATTATACACACAAAGCTATGAATTGTGAACATTTGGTTTAAAAACGTTTTATTAACACAATTTCAGGCAGATACAAATATATCTCAGCGCAAGAGTACAACAAGCTAAAGCCTATGGGCGTACTCAACACATTTATACATTACAAAAGAACAACTGCATACTTGTGAACATTTAAGGCGTGTTATAATTAATTGCATTGATAATTGAGTTGCTTTGCCCATCATAGTAAATCCTAAATCTCTCGTCAGAAGGATTTGAGGACAGCTGCAACTGGCGTTGGAGGAAGGTCCCCAAAGGCCAACCAATCCCTTTGGCTGCAGCCCTAATAGTCAGTACAGATGCACCGTAGTTCGAGAGTCATAGTCTTCCACGAAGGACGAAACTGTACCGTAATTTTCCATTACTGTAGAACATCATCTATTGTACAGCTCTCATGTAACTGTTGGCCCCTACTACAGGCTAATGTCAACCAGTGTTGTTGTTGTTGTCATACCTTGGCTTAAAGACTCCAGAGATCATCCCAACAGCCGAAGCACTTGAGCATCATGGTTTGGTACAAATGCACCAGCTAGGGATGAGAACATTACGTGTGTGACCGTTTTCGATTACCCCGCCACGTGGGCAGCCACACTCCGACTTCGGAGGATATGTCAACAATTATTAAAGCCATTTGAGTAAGGGCCTAATGTGTATGTCACGGGAACATTTGGAATCCGGGAACATTCAGAATGCCGAGTTTCCAAACCTCCAAATTCATTTTCTGAGCTGCATGCTGTGCAAAATGAAAATCATGAGAGAGAGAGAGAGAGAGAGAGAGAGAGAGAGAGAGAGAGAGAGAGAGAGAGAGAGAGAGAGAGAGAGAGAGAGAGAGAGAGAGAGAGAGAGAGAGAGCACTTGAACACTTGTACACTTGTCTGTATTTTTATTTATTAGGCCTATTTGTCCATTGTATGTCCTCTCTCTCTCTCTCTCTCTCTCTCTCTCTCTCTCTCTCTCTCTCTCTCTCTCTCTCTCTCTCTCTCTCTCTCTCTCTCTCTCTCTCTCTCTCTCTCTCTCTCTCTCTCTCTCTCGCTCTCTCTCAGTATCTACAATGACTTCTTTGTATGCTTGCAAACATTCATAATTTTTCCAATATTGGGAACATTCCTGATTTTTCCAGGGAATATTCGGATCCCAAATTTTCCCGTGGCTTGCACTCGTCCCAAAACCCACGGAATGCAATGTCCCAACTAACTGCCTCTCTCTGCTTACATATCCCCTACATCTATATGGTAATAGGGGATTTCTGTCTGGAGTCACAACATTGTAACAACACAAAGTACCTTACCACCATGGCCGCATCTCTATCTGTCTGTCTGTCTGTCTGTGTCTGTTTTTATTATGTGATGATAAAATGCTTTTTATGTGAACATAAAACTTGAAACATAAATTTGTCTCTTTTTGCGTAAACTACTGGACGTATTGTGTTGAACTTTGTTTAGATGTTTCGTAAGTATGCGGTGTATGGTAATTTCCTGTTAACTTATTTCAAGAGATATGTTTCGTAACTAGTGTTTTAACGACCCGAACATTTTAAGTTTGAGTATTTTGTTGAGTATAATCTCGTGTGAGATATACTTATTGATTGCAACGCTATCTTCGGCAAAATGTACCTATGTATTCTCTCTCTCTCTCTCTCTCTCTCTCTCTCTCTCTCTCTCTCTCTCTCTCTCTCTCTCTCTCTCTCTCTCTCTCTCTCTCTCTCTCTCTCTCTCTCTCTCTCTCTCTCTCTCTCTCTCTCTCTCTCTCTCTCTCTCTCTCTCTCTCTCTCTCTCTCTCTCTCTCTCTCTCTCTCTCTCTCTCTCTCTCTCTCTCTCTCTCTCTCTCTCTCTCTCTCTCTCTCTCTCTCTCTCTCTCTCTCTGTCTCTCTCTCTGTCTCTCTGTCTCTCTCTCTGTCTGTCTCTCTCTCTCTCTCTGTCTGTCTGCCTCTCTCTGT
>CM065681.1:92931539-92939039 GCA_017654935.2 Phymorhynchus buccinoides
TAGTGAATACGAACGGATCTGTCTCATCCTGTCTACCAACTAAGTATGGCATACCGCAAGGTTCTGTTCTGGGACCCATACTGTTTACTATATACATAAACGACCTACCACTAATCCTGAGTTCCCTGAGTGCATTATTCGCTGACGACACTACATTACACACCAGTCACACTCGTTATGACCAAGTTTTGCATACTTTACAAACTAGTGCTGATGAACTTGTTAAATGGTCTGAATTTAATCACATGAGTTTGCATCCCCAAAAGACAAAATTTATGCTCATAACAACGAGACAAAAGCGTCAAAACCTCAATTCAAATTTACAGTCTCTTCAAATTAATGGCAATAACATTGAACAAGTAGATAGCCACAAAGTTCTGGGAGTTGTAATTGACAACAATCTTTCGTGGTCTGAGCATGTTTCAATGATTTGCAAATCCCTATCTAAAAAGGTATACCAGTTGTCCAAAATCAAACATTTTCTTGACTTACATACTCGTAAAATATTTTTCCATTCTTTCATTGAGTCTCACATAAGCTATGCTTCCACCATCTGGGATGGGGCTAGTGCCAACATATTAAGACCCCTGTCTAGTCTTTATAGACGAGCTCTAAAATTGGTACTTTTAAAGTCATCTAAGCTAACAATTTCCGACTACATAAAATTAGATATTTTACCATTTCATTTAAAATTAAAACACAACAAGGCTGTTTTTATGTTTAAAATTCTATCGGGACGTGCACCTTCACTGTCAGATGAATTTGTTACAAATGATCGACGCCATACTCATAAAATAATGTTGCCCTTACCAAAACTTGACATATTCAAAACCAGTTTAATGTATTCAGGTGGTGCTCTTTGGAATTCAATCTTAAGTAACGATAACGTTGGCACTAGTCTCAATTCTTTCAAACATATCTATCACAAGCATCTAATGACAGACTTTCTGAATTCCAGTTAAAAATACTATGTCAATTTTTATCTTACATTGGATTGATATTGCTAAGTGATTGTGTTTTCATTTGTTTTGTGAAGTGTGTGAGTGCATGCGTGTGTGTGCATGTGTGTGCATATGTGTATGTGTGTGTGTATGTATATATATATATGTATGTGTGTGTGTGTGTGTGTGTGTGTGTGTGTGTGTGTGTGTGTGTGTGTGTGTGTGTGTGTGTGTGTGTGTGTGTCTGTCTGTCTGTCTGTCTGTCTGTGTGTGTGTCTGTGTGTGTATGTATGGGTGTGTGCTGATAATTTGTAATTATTCATGTGTTGTGTCTTCATATATGGATAACTTTGTTATTTTGTATTTTTTCATTTTTTTTCTTGACATTAATTATTTTCTTAACTGTTGGCAAGATGAAAAGAAGTGTGTTTAATATGCTTATTCTTTTCCAACAATAAAAAAGATTCGTTCGTTCGTTCGTTCGTTCGTTCTCTCTCTCTCTCTCTCTCTCTCTCTCTCTCTCTCTCTCTCTCTCTCTCTCTCTCTCTCTCTCTCTCTCTCTCTCTCTCTCTCTCTCTCTCTCTCTCTCTCTCTCTCTCTCTCTCTCTCTCTCTCTCTCTCTCTCTCTCTCTCTCTCTCTCTCTCTCTCTCTCTCTCTCTGTCAGCCTGATATATGTCTGTGTCTCTCTCCCTCTCTTTCTCTCTCCCCCCCCCCCCCACCCCACCCCACCCTCTCTCTCTCTCTCTCTCTCTCTCTCTCTCTCTCTCTCTCTCTCTCTCTCTCTCTCTCTCTCTCTCTCTCTCTCTCTCTCTCTCTCTCTCTCTCTCTCTCTCTCTCTCACATTTCTCATTTGCGTGGTAGGGTGGCAGAAATCACCAAGCAAAAATAGGCCTACTGTTTCCATTCTGTGGAAATATCGAGGTAATTATATTACCTTCTGTAGACTAATGTTCAAATATTCAGACAGAGAGAGAGAGAGAGAGAGAGGGAGAGAGAGAGAGAGAGAGAGAGAGAGAGAGAGAGAGAGAGAGAGAGAGAGAGAGAGAGAGAGAGAGAGAGAGAGACACACACACACACACACACACACGCACGCACGCACGCACGCACACACACACACACGCACACACACACACACACACACACACACACACACACACACACACACACTGATAGCTGAAGTAAAAGGTCATATTATGAACTATAAAGCAATGACCAATGGTATGGTTGCCCATGAAATCTGCAACACATACAATAAAAGAACAGAACATCAATGTTCTCATGAGGCACCTCTGAGTGTGTTCTTATTGCTGTTTGTGCGTCGGAAGAAAACTTGGGTCGCTAGAAAGGGCTAATTTGCCTTAAAGGGACACCCTGACGGATGAGTTTTTTTTGTAAGAAACACGTCGAGGTCACCGCCAGAAAGACAGTCTTTCCAAGGATCGGAACACTCACTTTGCTCTGGTTTCCTATAAATCAAACCGTCAAAACGGCGATTCCTGCTTGGCGGAGTTGCCGGAGAGAGAAGCCATTTTGGACGGGGAGGGTGGAGGCCACTGAGAGTGGTTGAAGCTTTTTCTTTTTGAGGTGCAGTTAAAAAACAAACAATGGAGCTATTTCCTTTGTTGTGAGCGAAACTCCTTTTGGTAAACTGTATAAAAACTGTATAAAAAGGCTTGTTTTGTGGACATTTCGTGCAAACGATTTGGTCTAACTCTGGCGGCCATTAGAAAAGAGAAGGCATGTAGACACATGCTTTCTCTTTCACTGAAAGAATTTGACTTCCATCACCACCGCCAAAGAGGAATTGCCGATTTGACGGTTCGATTTATAGGAAACGAGAGCAAAGTGAGTGTTGCGATCTCTGTAAAGGGTGTTTTCCTGGTGATCTCGACGCGTCTCTTGCAAAAACTCATCCGTCAGAGTGCCCCTTTAAGGGCTCGCTACACTGCATACGATTCAACCCAAATACGATACGACTGTGACGATGTCTGTGAGTCATGATTCACGTGAAATACTTCCGTCTAAAAATAATTCTACTATTTTCGCTCACTATACTCACGTAGACCGCAATACACGAATCAAATAAAATGCCTGATGCAAAAATACAGATATTTTATCAGATTCGTGTACGGGGGACGACAAATATAGTGAACATAACTACAGTGGAACCTCCCTTATAAGACCTCATTTTGGATGATTTTGTAAGGTCTTATAAGGGAGGTTCCACTGTAGTTATGTTCGCTATCTATATGTATTGCACCCCGTACACGAATCTGATGAAATATCTGTATTTTTGTATCAGGCATTTTATTTGATTCGTGTATTCCGGTCTACGTGAGAATAAGACATCATTTTGGATGATTTTTTAAAGATCTTATAAGGGAGGGGTCTTACAAGGGAGGGTCTTATAAGGGAGGTAATTTTAATACTTACAAAGAAGGGCAATGTCTCAGAGAAGTAGGTCTTATATGGGAGGGAGTCTTGTAAAGGGAAGTCTTATAAGGGAGGTTCCACTGTATTAGGATTTCATCGAATTTATTTAGACAGTAGAATTTTACGTGAACCATGCTCTACAATTGTCAAAATCGGATCGTAGTGAATCGAATCGTATGCAGTGTAGCCGACCCTCCTGTCTGGAATGTCACATAGTTCACCGACTGCGAAGCGGAAGCTGGGTGATGTTTTCACCCCTGTCTGTCTGTCTGTCTGTCTTTTTTTCCTGGTTGGCTGACTATCCATCTGTCTATGTATGCTAACGCGATAACGTTTGAATGGAGGTACCCTGGGGCATCAGACTTTGCGTGCTGATAGGTAATAAGGCGTAGAGTGGCACAGTGGTAGCGCGTTCGCCTCATGTCAAGTAAACCCGAGTTCGAACCTGGGTACAGGGGATTATTTCCTCTCACTTTGCACTAGGCCTTACGGTCTGAACGTGGAGTCTTTCGGATGAGACGATAAACCAAGGTCCCGTGTGTCCATGCACTTAGCACACGTTAATCCCAGTGGCAACGAAAACGTTGTCATTTGGTCAAAATTTACCCCCACCCCTCCCACCCTTTTCCTTCCTCATCAGTCACACAAAAATTCGCATGCAAAAAACCCCCAAATTCAGTGGCGCGCTTCTGGCTGCGACGCGCTCTCCAGGTGGGAGCAACCCGAATTTTACAGAGGTGCCTCTGTGACTACGAAATACCTACTACCCAATACCTAAGGATATCTAGGCCAAGATCGAAAATGAAGGTAATTGGTTGGTCAAATATCAAGGTCACTGGAGCCGAAAATGGTGCCGTGCGGCTGGTGGTCTAGCGTCTTCGTCTTTCTCCGTTGGAGAATAATCATAATGAGAGATGGATGGTAGGCGCACATCGTAAGGGCTTCTTTTATGATAAATTGTATATTGAGGAAAGGTATTTTGGGAATCTCGTTATTTTGCTTTAGTAGCTTTTCTCCCACATACTCAATATTGCATAATGTCGACGGAGTTTCTGACTTTTATTTTATTTTATAGCCATTGCTGGATTTGTGTGCGAAGTCTAAACTAAGAAATTAGAAGAACAAATTAAAAGAGACAGAAAAACGGCGGAGAAGGAGTGGGGTGGGGGTGGGGGTAGGGGTCGTGGGGGTGGGGGTGGAGTAGTAGGGGGAGGGGGGTTGGGAGACGAAGGCACTTATAAACAAGTGCATCTCCGAGCGGCAGCAACGCATTGTAACAATGCAAACCCGGCCAGAGTTATGTCCTCTCCCCCCCCCCCCACCCCCAATAAACACACCACTTTCCACCCTTACAGAACGCATAAAATACATAGCCCAAAATTTGAAACGATTCTGTTCAGCAGTTCACGAGATACAGCTGAACGTTTATACAAACTTCCTTGCACCATGGTACACCAACTCACAAAATTTGAAGCGATTCTGTTCACTAGTTCACGAAATAAAGCTGGAGGAAAATTACATAGCCCAAAGAAGGAAATTTCGGTTTTCAAGGTCAAGGTCAGCACGGTGTTGATTAACGAAAGGAAGCTTCCTTTTCAAGTTGTCTACCCCTTTGCCAATTTTAATCAAAGTCCAAACAGTAGTTTTTTTAAGATAATCGATACACAGACACACACACACACACACACAGACACACACACACACACACACACACACACACACACACACACACACACACACACACACACACACACACACACACACACACACACACACACACACACACACACACACACACACACACACACACACACACACACACACACACACACACACACACACACACACACACACACACACACACACACACACACACACACACACACACACACACACCCCAATCGCAAAACCCCGCCAGCCCAAAAGGTGGAGAGAGAAAAAAGAGTTATTTGCTGGATGATAATTTCTTTAACAAACAGAAAAGGTGGGAGAAAGAATGTCTGACAGAGGGAGAGGGAGAGGGAGAGGGAGAGAGAGAGAGAGAGGGGGGGGGGTGAAAAGAGAAGGAAATATATGTATATGGGATTGACAAAAATAATGACATAAGGAAAGAGGACGCTAGAATGCTGGAATAGAAAGAGGAATGTATGAAAGAGATATATGGTTCATATGGGCCCCTTTTCGCATGGCCTTATCTATCTTATTTATCTTGCATAAGAAACGTATTATTCTTCGCCAACGCTGTTATGCTGTGGAACGTGGAGGGACTCTGAGAGAGAGAGAGAGAGAGAGAGAGAGAGAGAGAGAGAGAGAGAGAGAGAGAGAGAGAGAGAGAGAGAGAGAGAGAGAGAGAGAGAGAGAGAGAGAGAGAGAGAGAGAGAGAGAGATGCGAGACAGAGACAAAGATAAACTCGAAAAAGATAACAATCAGAGAGAGAGAGAGAGAGAGAGAGAGAGAGAGGGAGAGAGAGAGGAGAGAGAGAGAGAGAGGGAGAGAGAGAGAGGAGAGAGAGAGAGAGAGAGAGAGAGAGAGAGAGAGAGAGAGAGAGAGACTCAGAAACTTAGAGAATGAGAACAAAAGACAGAGAGAGAGATAAGAGAGAGAGAGAGAGAGAAGGAGAGGGACACTGAACACTGGACACTGGAAAACTTTGTTTGGCAGGGAGAGAGGGGGAGAGAGAGAGAGAGAGAGAGAGAGAGAGAGAGAGAGAGAGAGAGAGAGAGAGAGAGAGAGAGAGAGAGAGAGAGAGAGAGAGAGAGAGGAGAGAGAGAGAGAGAGAGAGAGAGAGAGAGAGAGAGAGAGCTCGGAAACTCAAAGAGTGAGAAAAAGACAGAGAGAGAGAGAGAGAGAGATATGAGAGAGAGAGAGAGAGAGAGAGAGAGAGAGAGGAGATAGAGAGAGAGATAGAGAGAAGAGAGAGAGAGAGAGAGAGAGAGAGAGAGAGAGAGAGAGAGAGAGAGAGAGAGAGAGAGAGAGAGACTCGGAAACTCAAAGAGTGAGAAAAAAAGACAGAGAGAGAGAGATATATGAGAGAGAGAGAGAGAGAGCGAGAGCGAGAGCGAGAGAGAGAGAGAGAGAGAGAGAGAGAGCGAGAGAGCGAGAGAGAGAGAGAGAGAGAGAGAGCGAGAGCGAGAGAGAGAGAGACTCGGAAACTCAAAGAGTGAGAAAAAAAGACAGAGAGAGAGCGAGATATGAGAGAGAGAGAGAGAGAGAGAGAGAGAGAGAGAGAGAGAGAGAGAGAGAGAGAGAGAGAGAGAGAGAGAGAGAGAGAGAGAGAGAGAGAGAGAGAGAGAGAGAGAGAGAGAGAGGGAGGGAGGAAAAGGAATGAGATAAAGAAAGAAAAATAAGAGAAATGCCAGGACATCGTCCTGCGCATTGGGAGAAGAGAATTGTAAGCGTGAAAATATATATTGATCTTAACGTCTTTCATTGCGTGAGTTATTTGTTGTTGCTGATTTTCTCAGAGGAGAGAGAGAGGGAGGGAGAGAGAGAGACAGAGAGAAAGAGAGAGAGAGAGAGAGAGAGAGAGAGAGAGAGAGAGAGAGAGAGAGAGAGAGGGAGGGAGGGAGGGGGGGGAGAGAGAGAGAGATAGAGAGAGAGAGAGAGAGAGAGAGGAGAGAGAGAGGAGGGGAGAGAGGAGAGAGAGAGAGAGAGGGGGGGAGAGAGAGAGAGGGAGAGAGAGAGGGAGATGAGAGAGAGAGGGAGGGAGAGAGAGAGAGAGAGAGAGAGAGAGAGGGACAGAGAGAGGCATCATAACAGAAGGAACAAGGGCATCGCCGGGCGCCAGCAAGGCATTGTGACAATGCAACCCGGCCAGAGTTATGTCCTCTCCCCCCCCCACACCCCACCCCCCATAAAACACACCACTTTCCACCCTTACAGAACGCATAAAAAAGCTGGGGGGAAATTACATAGCCCAAAGAAGGAAATTTCGGTTTTCATGGTCAAACTTCAAGGTCAAGGTCAGCACGGTGTTGATTAACGAAAGGAAGCTTCCTTTTCAAGCTGTCTATCCCTCTGCCAATTTGAATCAAAGTCCAAACAGTAGTTTTTAAGATAATCGATACACAGACACACACACAGACACACACACACAGACACACACACACACACACACACACACA
>CM065681.1:92944039-92949039 GCA_017654935.2 Phymorhynchus buccinoides
TTCACGAGATACAGCTGAACTTTTATACAAACTTCCTTGCACCATGTCCTCTCCCCCCCCCCCCACCCCCCCACCCCAATAAACACACCACTTTCCACCCTTACAGAATGCATAAAATACATAGCCCAAAATTTGAAGCGATTCTGTTCAGTAGTTCACGAGATACAGCTGAACTTTTATACAAACTTCCTTGCACCATGGTACACCACCACACAAAATTTGAAGCGATTCTGTTCACTAGTTCACGAGATAAAGCTGGGGGAAAATTACATAGCCCAAAGAAGGAAATTTCGGTTTTCAAGGTCAAACTTCAAGGTCAAGGTCAGCACGGTGTTGATTAACGAAAGGAAGCTTCCTTTTCAAGCTGTCTACCCCTCTGCCAATTTTAATCAAAATTAAAACAGTAGTTTTTTAAGATAATCGATACACAGACACACACACAGACACACAGACAGACACACAAACCGATCGCAATACCTCGGCCTCTGGCCGGGTAAATATGCACGGCTTGAATCGGGAAATCTCTCAACCTTCCCCTCCCCCCCCCCTTCCTTCTTTCACCGCTTACACCCATCTTACCCCCCACCCCCAACCTCATACCCCTTTTCTCCACGATGCCATATGGTGGTTGCCAGCAATCCTGGCTTGGGGATCATACGCTAGATGTATTTATTGATTTTGGTTCCTTCCATTCTCACTTCTTCCTCTCATCCCCACTTTTTGTGTGGGTACACCACCGGGTTTGTTAAGAATAGGGAGTAGTTTACATTCGGGAAAGACCTCCATATGCCTGTCTGTTTGTCTGTCTGTTTATTTGTCTTAGTTATTTCCGTTATAGATCTATCTGTGTCTCTGTATCTGTCTGTCTCTCTGTCACTGTCTATCTCTCTCTCTGTCTCTGTCTCTCTCTGTCTCTCTCTGTGTCTGTCTCTCTGTCTCTCTCTGTCTCTGTCTCTCTCTGTGTCTCTCTCTGTCTATGTCTCTATCCGTCTCTCTCTGTGTGTCTCTCTGTATCTGTCTGTCTCTCTGTCTCTCTCTGTCTCTTTCTGTCTATCTCTCTGTCTATCTATCTGTCTTTTCCACCTGCTTTTCTGCTTGTGTTAGCAGGTCTGTGGAATCGAATTGAAAGTGTGTGTGTGTGTGTGTGTGTGTGTGTGTGTGTGTGTGTGTGTGTGTGTGTGTGTGTGTGTGTGTGTGTGTGTGTGTGTGTGTGTGTGTGTGTGTGTGTGTGAATCAAAGTGTATCTGTATATACACGTGTGCGTAAATATGCATTTGTGCGAACCCGTGTATGTGCGTGTTTTTTGTTGTTGGCTTTTTGTATACGTGCTTGTATGCATATAATATGTTCGTGAGTGTGTTTGTCTTTATGTGAAAACGCGCATGTGCATGTTTGTGCATGTTCGTGCATGCATGTGAGTACTGTTTTGTGTGATTCCTTCTCTTCCTCTCTTTTCTGAGCATATAAATGTTCTGAAATAAAATAAATAAATAAAACACAAGACAGATGCGTGGGTTGTTGAACATTGATGTCACTCTCTTTCACCTTACTTGGTGGCTGAGCAGCAGTGTGCATTCTCGCATATTAGGTATTAGGTATTTTATAGTCACAGAGGCGTCTGTGTGAAATTCGGGTTGCTCCCACCTGGAGAGCGCGTCGCAGCCAGAGGCGCGCCACCCATTTTGTTTTTTTGCATGCGATGTTTGTGTGACTGATGTGGAAGGAAAGGAGGGGGGTGGGTAAAATTTGACCAACTATCAACTTTTTCGTTGCCACTGGGATTAGCGTGTGCTAAGTGCATGGGCACACGGGACCTCGGTTTATCGTCTCATCCGAAAGACTCCACGTTCTGACCGTATGGCCTAGCGCAAAGTGACAGGAAAAATCCCGTGTACCCAGGTTCGAACTCGGGTTTACTTGACACAAGGCGAACGCGTTACCTCTGTGACACTCTATACCTTTATATCAAGTGGTCATATTCATTGAGACTAAAATCATATGGCTTGTCATAATATTTTGTTTTGGTCTGGCGTCCGACTGGGACATAGAGGCGACATGTCTTTTACTCCTTCCTCCACCCTGCCCAACCCATTCTTTTTACTAAGTTTTTTTTTTTTTTCCCCCCCTTTTTTTTTATATTTACCCCCCATAAGTATTTTTTAATAAAAACCCCCCTTACTTCACCCCCACTTCCCCCCCCCCTTCAATTATAGTACCCCCTACCCCACTTCACCCCCCCCCTTACTTCACCCCCACTTCACCCCCCCCTTACTTCACCCCCACTTCCACCCCCCCCCTTAAACATTTATTTTTATTTTTATAACACCCCCACTTTTTTACTAATTAATTATTTAATGTATTATTTTTTTTATTTTTTTCCCCCTTACTTCACCCAGTCCCCCCCTTACCCCCACTTCACCCCCCTCCTTCACCCCCGTCATGTTTTTTTTTTTACACCCCCCCCTTTATTTATAACCTTTTTGTACCCCCCCCTCCCCCCCCTTTACTTCACCCCCACCACCCGCATTACTTCACCCCCAACTTCACCCCCCACCCCGCGACCCCCCAACACATTCACCCCCACCCCCCCCCACTTTCACCCCCACCATAATCCCACCATAGTCCGTTTCACAATTCCACCCACTTCACTTCACCCCCTCACTCTTCCCCCCCACTTAACTACCTCAGCCCATTACCCCGCCCCCACTCCATGTCCTCCGTTCGGCTTCCCATCCCCTGCCCCGCATGTGTCCCCCCCCCCCCTACATATACTCATGTCTCTGTGCGATTCACACCCCCCCCCCTTACTACCACTGTCCCATGGCTTTAGCTTTCCTGCTTGTGTGTGTGTGTGTGTGTGTGTGTGTGTGTGTGTGTGTGTGTGTGTGTGTGTGTGTGTGTGTGTGTGTGTGTGTGATGTGTGTGTGTGTGTGCGTGCGCGCGTGTGTTTGCATGTATGTATGTATGTGTGAGTGCGTGAGTAAGTAAGTGTATGTGAGCTATGTGTGTATGTGAGTGAATGAGTGTGTGGTGCGTGCGCGCGCGCGTGCTTGCGTGCGTGCATGCGTGCGTGCGTGTGTGCATGCGTGCTTGCGTGTTTGTGTGTATCTGTCTGCATGTCAGCGCGCAAGCGCTTGTGTGTGTTTCAATATTCGTGCATGTGTATTGTAATATTATGTGTCTGACCATGAACTCTTGCTGGAAGAAAAGGCACTTGCTAAACCGTACAGCTGAGCTGATTATTTTACTTTATTTCTTTTATTGCTGGAGCTGCCCTTCCCGAGGGAGGATCTTCTCTCTTTGCCATAGTGGACTGAAGGACATTTTGGCATTGGAAATGGGCCCAAGGCTCATCTCAATGTAATGTCTACACAATGCAATACAATACAATACGGTACGATACGATACGATACGATACGATACGATATGATACGATACGATATGATACAATACGATACGATATGATACAATACGATATGATACGATATGATACGATACGATATGATACGATACAATACGATACGATACGATATGATACGATACGATACAATACGATACGATACGATACGATACGATACGATATAATACGATAGGAAACGATACGATACGATATAATACAATACGATACGATACGATACGATACGATACGATATGATACGATACGATAGGATACGATGCGATAGGATACGATGCGATGCGATGCGATGCGATGCGATGCGATGCGATACGATACGATACGATATGATACGATACGATATGATACGATAAGATGATACAATACAATACAATGCAATGAAATACAAAGCAAAATCATAGTCAGATATGACTGTCTGGTAGAGAGAGAGAGAGAGAGAGAGAGAGAGAGAGAGAGAGAGAGAGAGAGAGAGAGAGGAGAGAGAGAGAGAGAGAGAGAGAGAGAGATGAGAGAGAGAGAGAGGAGAGAGAGAGAGAGAAGAATAAAAGAAAGAGAAAAAAAAGAAAAAAAGAGAAATGGCGGGGGAGGAAAGAGAGAGAGAGAGAGAGAGAGAGAGAGAGAGAGAGAGAGAGAGAGAGAGAGAGAGAGAGAGAGAGAGAGAGAGAGAGAGAGAGAGAGAGAGAGAGAGAGAGAGAGAGAGAGAGTTAGAGACTCGTATAGTTTGAATGTTCACTGTGGACATTCTTTGCAGGCCGATATGCAGACTGAAGAGTCTTTCTCAAAGACGAAACAGCTGTCTTTGCATAGGCATTGTCTATCTCCCCCATTGGGAGAAAAAGTAAATCAGCACATTATTTTATTTTATTCTTTTCAGAACACAGAACAAATCGTAAAGTTAAAGTTAAAGTTATTGAGTTTCTTTCTTAGGTTCACAAACTTAAATATTGGACACAAACAAAGTTTTATTAAAGCAAACTGTATATAAAGAGGAAAGTTTAATGGTGTGGTTGTTTTTTCTTCTTCAATTCTTGTACGTTTATATATATATGTTTCTTTCTTAGGTTCACAAACTTATACATTGGACACAAACAAAGTTTTATTAAAGCAAACTATATATATAAGAGGAAAGTTTAATGGTGTGGTTGTTTTTTCTTCTTCAATTCTTGTTCATATGTGCTGATTTACTTTTTCTCCCAATGGGGGGAGATAGACAATGCCTATGCAAAGACAGCTGTTTTGTCTTTGAGAAAGACTCTTCAGTCTGCATATCGGCCTGCAAAGAATGTCCACAGTGAACATTCAAACTGAGCTAGAAGACTTTCTACAGGAGAAAGGTTGTCCTCTTAGCACCAGATTGAAAGTCCACAATAAAAGCAAACCAGCACTTAATTGAAAAGAAATATATATATATGGTTTGGTTTAATAAAACTTTTCTGTGTCCAATGTCTTTATTTGTGAACCTCACAAACAAAACCAGTTAACGTTAACTTTGAGTAATGTTCGTGTTCAAAAAAAACAAAAAACAAAAAAGCAAAAAACAAAAAAACAACAGCACAAAGTTAAACCAGAAATAGTAAAAATCTTA
>CM065681.1:92971539-92974039 GCA_017654935.2 Phymorhynchus buccinoides
AAATAAAATTTGGACTTGACTTGACTTGACGTACACACACACCACACACACACACACATACACACACACACACACACACACACACACACACACACACACACACACACACACACACACACACACACACACACACACACACACACACACACACACACACACACACACACACACACATTCAGAATAGTAATACACACATGCATACACACACACACACACACACACACACACACACACACACACACACACACATATATATATATACACACACACACCACACACACACTCCCCCCCCACTCCCACTCTCCCTCCCCCATCCCCCCCTGTTCCACCCCCCACACCCCACATACACACACAGAGGTCCAGAAATGCCAATAGCCAATTTAACGTCAACAGAATTGTCAAGCGGAGTGTGCGTATAGCCCAATGACATTTGCAGCTCCCCTGTAAACAGTTGTAAAACACGGGCAAAGCGAGGGACATAGAAAACAGTGGGCGCCACGACTGGTAGAATCACGGCTCTCAGATGTACGGCTGTCAGATTTTAGAAGACAGGCAGACATGAACACACACACACACACACGGACACGCACACACGCCCCCCCCACATACGCACGCCCCCCCCCCCCCCCCCCCCCCCACTATCTCAGTCTCTCTCTCTCTCTGTCTCTCAGGTCTACCTCCTTGTTTCTCTCTCTCTCTCTCTCTCTCTCTCTCTCTCTCTCTCTCTCTGTCTCTCTCTCTCTCTCTCTCTCTCTCTCTCTCTCTCTCTCTCTCTCTCTCTCTCTCTCTCTCTCTCTCTCTCTCTCTCTCTCTCTCTCTCTCTCTCTCTCTCTCTCGCCCCCTGTTTTCACCTGCACTCGCATAATCACATACACACGTAAACGCACACATATAAGCACACACACACACACACACACACACACACACACACACACACACACACACACACACACACACACACACACACACACACACACACACACACACACACACACACACACACACACACACACATAGACACACACACACACACACACACACACACACACACATACACACACACACATACACAGACACACACACACACACACACACACACACACACACACACACACACACACACACACACACACACACACACACACACAGGTCAGTACATACAACCATAAACACTTTGCAAACATTTCAGCGGATTCTGTCAGACGTGACAATATCGTTCTAACAGTTTAGTCGCTATGACGTCACTGATACGGAACCGACAAACATAAAATAGTATGAGGGCCGTTACTGTGAAAGTCGTGGCGTTCCAGAAAACAGGACCAGGAAAACAGACTGGCAACCAGACAGAGAGACAGACAAAAAAACAACAGACAGACACAGACACAGACAGTTAAAAGTGGGGTTGCTCGACGTAATACCCTCATAACACATAGCCCACGCTCTCGCTACGTTCTATATGATCATCCAGAACACCCACGCTCTCGCTACGTTCTATGTGATCATCCAGAACACCCACGTTCTCACTACGTTCTATATGATCATCCAGAACACCCACGTTCTCGCTACGTTCTATATGATCATCCAGAACACCCACGTTCTCGCTACGTTCTATGTGATCATCCAGAACACCCACGTTCTCACTACGTTCTATGTGATCATCCAGAACACCCACGTTCTCGCTACGTTCTATGTGATCATCCAGAACACCCACGTTCTCGCTACGTTCTATGTGATCATCCAGAACACCGACGTTCTCGCTACGTTCTATATGATCATCCAGAACACCCACGTTCTCGCTACGTTCTATGTGATCATCCAGAACACCCACGTTCTCACTACGTTCTATGTGATCATCCAGAACACCCACGTTCTCGCTACGTTCTATGTGATCATCCAGAACACCCACGTTCTCACTACGTTCTATGTGATCATCCAGAACACCCACGTTCTCGCTACGTTCTATGTGATCATCCAGAACACCCACGTTCTCACTACGTTCTATGTGATCATCCAGAACACCCACGTTCTCGCTACGTTCTATGTGATCATCCAGAACACCGACGTTCTCGCTACGTTCTATGTGATCATCCAGAACACCCACGTTCTCGCTACGTTCTATGTGATCATCCAGAACACCGACGTTCTCGCTACGTTCTATATGATCATCCAGAACACCCACGTTCTCGCTACGTTCTATGTGATCATCCAGAACACCCACGTTCTCGCTACGTTCTATGTGATCATCCAGAACACCCACGTTCTCGCTACGTTCTATATGATCATCCAGAACACCCACGTTCTCGCTACGTTTTTGGTGATCTGCCAGCCACCAACACAAAAAGACAACGTAATGTGACATCATCTCTCTCTCTCACTCTCTCTCTACTCTCTCTGATCATCCAGAACACTCTCTCGTCTCTCTCTACTCTCTCTCTCTCATCCAGAACACCCTCGTTCTCGCTATCGTTCAATTAACACCAAACCAATAACAGTGACATCC
>CM065681.1:92979039-92989039 GCA_017654935.2 Phymorhynchus buccinoides
ACTAACAAGTCTCACCATAATTATGGTCCTGCGTGTTACTCAATGGTTGGTTTAACGTCTAATTAGGCGTAGCCTCTTCTAGACAGTTATAGATAGGTCCTGTGCTGTGTCTTTGATAGAAGAACCATAATTTACCAATTAATCTAACGTACCAAAATGGCCCCAAATTCGTGTGATGTGACGACAAAAGGCCAAACTTAGTTCTAAGCCTCCTCCGAAATCGGAATGTGTCGGCTGTCCGCAGTGGAGAGACCAGTGAAAACTGAAAACCGTACACATACGTTCCTTACCCATTATGGCCATATGGCCTGGGAACGAAGAAGAAGAAGAAGACGTTCTAAGCATTCTCATGGATTTCCTAACGAGCATTTTTTTCTTTAAATTAGTTTTGGGAGTTTGCTGATGCAGTATGCCAATTCATCCATCCGTTAGGTTTCCGGAACAGGAAGTGACGTTGCTCGCATCTATCATCTTCTTTTCCAAATTCCCTGGGCCTGTATTCACGTTGAGATAGCATGAGACTTAGCATCATGCTAACTTAGAAGCTCTTCCAAAAGTCCTATTAAATCCTATAGGACATTGGAAGAGCTTCTAAGTTAGCATCATGCTAAGTCTCATGCTATCTCAACGTGAATACCGCCCCAGGTCGTGTAATCATGAAAACGTCTTAGACAGTCAACACAGTTAGTAGTATGTAAATTAGGCTAAACAGCCAATCGTCTTGGGGGCTTAGTCTAATTAACTTACCACTACCCGTGTGGACTGTCTAAGACGCATTCATGAGTATACGCCCTAGTCTGTCTCAGTCTGAGATTTTGGCCGCGGTTTCGAAATGGCCTTGTATTGCGATCAGGCGACCACAGCAGACGAGAAGCAACTAGCAAATTAATTAATTAGGTTGTTAGCGTGGCTGATTTTGACGAAAGAGATAAAATAAAATAAATTAATACCCACCTCGTGTCGTTTTTAACAAAGGGGGTAGGTGGGAAATAATCGGATAATTCGCCAAACGACATGATGACGTCAGACCACACACACACACGCACACACACACACGCGCACGCACGCACGCACGCACACACACACACACACACAGACACGCACGCACACACACACACACACACACACACACACGCACGCACACACACACACACACACACACGCACACACACACACACACACGCACACACACACGCACCACGGATTAAAATCCTACGCTGTCTCGCCCTTGTGGGCGGCAAGATGCGCAAATGCACACCATACTGATTATCCTCATTATTATCATGCACGACATATCGTCATGACACTGACGTCCGAAACAACCAAACCAACCCCCTTTTGTCCCATACCAGGAGCTATTTAAGCAAACGGCATCGCAGCCAGCAGTGACATTTTCGGTGAAAACGTTTACCTGGCTCAGGGAACAAGAACTCCATGCAACTTGTTTGTGGTATTTTACCAGACAATTGTCAATAATGGTGTTTCCGTTGAACAGTTGTAGTAGAAGGGCGTCTCGCGTGCATTCGGAATGTGTCTGTTGCACAATGGCTGAAGCGGGAAAGGTAAGAAAGAGGTTGTCAGAAAAGTGTAGTTGTTCTATAATAAGTGGAAAGCTTTGGTTCAGTGCAATTTTCGCAAAGGCTTGGCTCAGTTCTAAAAATAGTCAGTATGTGGTTTATAGGCTGCCTTCCTCTCTGTCTCTGTCTCTGTGTCTCTCTCTCTCTCTCTCTCTCTCTCTCTCTCTCTCTCTCTCTCTCTCTCTCTCTCTCTCTGTCTCTCTCTCTCTCTTCCTCCCCTCTCTCTCTCTCTCTCTTTTCTGTGATTTATTTGCTTGTCTATGACGTTTTTTTGTAAGTACCGAGAGAGGGAGAGAGAGAGAGAGAGAGTGGGGGGAGAGGGGGGCAGGCGAGGTCAGGATCTGGTCTTGATGAAAAAGTACTTAAGGAAGGAAATGTTACCCAATAACTGATCCAGGGACAGTATTAATTACACTCATGAGTAAACTGCAACATTACACACATTTAAAATGAATATAAATGTTCATTTATAAGTGCTCGTTTTGTTTATGAAATTTGTTTGACCTTATTCGACCTTTCTGCTTAAAACAAACAAACAAACAAACAAACAACTACAACTTTATAAAAACACCCAGCAGATGTTCATTTTAGAGCACAACCTTTCTGACCTGTCAAGATGTGCGCAAGGTCTAGGGTACTACAGTGTTGGTTTGGGTTTTCATTTTGTGTTGTCTTTTCAAAAGAAAGGAATAAGAGTGATGTTCAAAAGAAAGAGAAGATATCCCTTTACAAGTTTTACCGACAGCCATCTTCCTTTGCACGATCTTCTTCTTCTTCTTCTTCTTCTTGTGTTCCCAGGCCATAAGGCCATAAGGCCATAATGGGAAATATACGTATGTCCGGTTTTCAATGTTCACTGGACTCCCAGATTAGACCGAATACCAAATTATATAACAGTTCTTTAAGCTTAGGTCATAGGGTACATTTCCTAAGAACATTTTGTTCCCTTTGAACTTTAGATTAAAAAATAGTAAACAAATACATAAAAAAACGAAGAAGTGCAACGCTGAGCGTCTGCAAAGTCCCCTCGCAGCATCGCCGAACTACTCCGAAATCGGAATGTGTCGGCCGTACACACAGCGGGGAGACCATTGAGAACTGAAAAACAGGACGCACGCACGGACGGATGGACGGCCGGAAAGAAGTGGGACATATCGGGCCTGTGACACAAAGGGCCTAGGGCACAGCGGGCTTATCCCATTCTTAGACTAAATACATCAGTGGATAGCTTGCATCTTGGCAAACTAGTATACCAAATTTGATGATGATAGACTGAATAGTTTTGACGTGGGACATATCGGGCCTGTGACACAAAGGGCCTAGGGCACAGCGGGCTTATCCCATGTTTAAACTAAATACATCAATCTTGGCAAACTAGTATACCAAATTTGATGATGATAGACTGAATAGTTTTTGGAAAAAAACGGACGAATAGCCGGACGGAGGCACGCCGGACGCCGGACGGACACCGGACGGACGGACCAGACAGAAACAATAGTTCCCCGAACCTTCGGCTCGGGGACTAATAACAAAAGCCAACAAAACGTGACCGTTACATAAACTCCGCCGCCATGGATCGTGTGTGAGGTCGATACAACACCAAGTCTAAACCGGGCAGTGCAGGAAACAGAAGACACTTGTTTTCCGTCTTTTGTGTTTTCACATTGTTTTGTGTATGTCTCTTTGTTTCCCCTCCCGTGTTTTTGTCTCGTATAAGCCTGTTTTATTTTCATGTTTTGTGTTGTTTATTTTATGTTGTGTTTTGTTTGATGTGTGTGTGTGTGTGTGTGTGTGCGTGTGCGTGCGTGCGCGCGCGCGCGTGTTTGTATGCGTGTAAGTGTGTTTGTGTGTGTGCGCGCACGCTTGTGTGCGCGTGCGCCTATATGTGTGTGTGCGCCTGTGTGTGTGCGCGTGCGCCTGTGTGTGTGTGCGCGCGCGCGCGAGCGTGTGTGTGTGTGTGTGCATTTGTGTGTGCGCGCGTGCGCGTGCACGTGTGTGCGGTGTGTGTATGTGCGTGCGCGCGTGTGTGTGTGTGTGCGTGTGCGTGTGCGTGTGCGTGTGTGTGTGTGTGTGTGTGTGTATGCGAGAGCGCGCGAGCGTGTGTATACGTAAGCGTGTTCAAGTTGTCACGTGCTGTCAACAAGCTATCTGGTGATGAACTACTTACTGAACTGCCATGACATTTTGCTGTCTTTTCAACACTGAAATGAAATACCTTTTTCTGGCTTGGGTTTGACTTGCCTTCATTTGTTTTCTTCTTCTTCTTCTTCTTCTTCTTCTTCTTCTTCTTCTTCTTCTTCTTCTTCTTCTTCTTCTTCTTTGTTCCTCCAAGCTGCTCCTGCTTTCTGTTCCTCTGTCTCTGTCTCTGTCCCTCTCTTTCTCTCTTTCTCTCTGTCTCTGTCCCTCTCTTTCTCTCTCTGTATCTCTGTCTCCCTGTCTCTGTCCCTCTCTTTCTCTCTCTGTGTGTATCTCTGTCTCTGTCTCTGTCCCTCTCTCTCTCTCTCTGTGTCTCTCTGTCTCTGTCGTTCTGTCTGTGTGTCTCTCTGTCTCTGTCTCCCTGTCGCCTGTCCCTCTCTTTCTCTCCCTCGCTGCGTCTCTCTGTCTCTGTCTCTGTCCCTCTCATTCTATCTCTGTCTCTGTCTCTGTCCCTCTCTTTCTCTCTGTGTGTGTGTATCTCTGTCTCTGTCCCTCTCTTTTTCTCTCTGTATCTCTGTCTCTGTCCCTCTCTTTCTCTCTCTGTGTGTCTCTCTGTCTCATGTCTCTTTCTGTCATTCTACGAATCTCTCTCTCTCTGTCTGTCTCTGTCCCTCTCTTTCTCTCTCTGTGTGTCTCTCTGTCTCATGTCTCTTTCTGTCATTCTACGAATCTCTCTCTCTCTGTCTCTGTCCTCTCTCTTTCTCTCTCTGTGTCTCTCTCTGTCTCATGTCTCTTTCTGTCATTCTACGAATCTCTCTCTCTCTGTCTGTCTCTGTCCCTCTCTTTCTCTCTCTCTGTGTCTCTCTGTCTCATGTCACTTTCTGTCATTCTACGAATCTCTCTCTCTCTCTCTGTCTCTGTCCCTCTCTTTCTCTCTCTGTGTCTCTCTGTCTCATGTCTCTTTCTGTCATTCTACGAATCTCTCTCTCTC
Organism: Phymorhynchus buccinoides; assembly: GCA_017654935.2. Lineage (NCBI taxonomy): Eukaryota > Metazoa > Mollusca > Gastropoda > Neogastropoda > Raphitomidae > Phymorhynchus > Phymorhynchus buccinoides. Next base: position 92,983,744 of record CM065681.1, read on the forward strand.
TGTCTGTCTCTGTCCCTCTCTTTCTCTCTCTGTGTGTCTCTCTGTCTCATGTCTCTTTCTGTCATTCTACGAATCTCTCTCTCTCTCTCTGTCTGTCTCTGTCCCTCTCTTTCTCTCTCTGTGTCTCTCTGTCTCATGTCTCTTTCTGTCATTCTACGAATCTCTCTCTCTCTGTCTGTCTCTGTCCCTCTCTTTCTCTCTCTGTGTGTCTCTCTGTCTCATGTCTCTTTCTGTCATTCTACGAATCTCTCTCTCTCTGTCTGTCTCTGTCCCTCTCTCTCTCTCTCTCTGTGTCTCTCTGTCTCATGTCTCTTTCTGTCATTCTACGAATCTCTCTCTCTATGTCTCTCTCTCTCTCTCTGTCTCTGTGTATAACTCTTTCTGTCAACGTCTGGCTTCTGTCTCTCTTGTATAACTCGTCTGTTTGCTCTCTGTCTCTCATTCTGTCTCCCCCCCCCCCCCCCACCCCCCTTCTCTCTCTATCCACCTCTTCCTCTCTCATTCGTTTGTTCTCTTAGTCGCTCTGTCTCTTGTCTCTATTTATCTCTCTGTTTCTGTCTCTCATTCACCCCTCTCTCTCTCTCTCTCTCTCTCTCTCTCTCTCTCTCTCTCTCTCTCTCTCTCTCTCTCTCTCTCTCTCTCTCTCTCTCTCTCTTTCTCTGACTCTCTCTGTGTCTCTGTCTCTCTCTCTCTCTCTCTCTCTCTCTCTCTCTCTCTCTCTCTCTCTCTCTCTCTCTCTCTCTCTCTCTCTCTCTTCTCTCTCTCTCTCTCTCTCTCTCTCTCTCTCTCTGTCTCTCTGTGTGTCTGTCTGTCTGTCTGTCTGTCTGTCTGTCTCTCTCTCTCTCTCTCTCTCTCTCTCTCTCTCTCTCTCTCTCTCTCTCTCTCTCTCTCTCTCTCTCTCTCTCTCTCTTGCGCGCTCGCGCTTTTCTCTCACTTTGTTATGTCGTCTATTTGTTGTTAAGCATAGGATTTACCCTGTGCAAAAAACAAACAAACAAACAAAAACACAAAAAACACCACCACCACCACCACCAACAACAACAACAACAACAACAACAACGACAACCACAACAACAACCACAACTCGCCTTAGCCACACGAACGACTGGTGGATTCTTTTGTTACCCAAATACCAAAGGTGCAATCGTTGGTATTTCCAGTTTGAGTGGTTTGTGGAGGCAGTACAGTGGAGCCTCCCTTATAAGACCTTCAGAAATCATCCAAAATGAGGTCTTATAAAGGAGGGGTCTTATAAAGGAGGTAATTTTATTACTTACAAAGAAGGGCAATGTCTCAGAGAAGCGGGTCTTATGTAGGAGGGAGTCTTCTTCTTTTTCTTCTTTTGCGTTCCCAGGCCATATGGCCATAATGGGTAAGGTACATATGTGTCCGGTTTTAAGTTTTCACTGGTCTCCCCGCTGCGTACAGCCGACACATCCCGATTTCGGAGGAGCTCAAAGGAGAAACATTATTTGGAAGATTTTTTGAATAAAGGCAGGAGAATGCCTATGTATAAGTCAGAAAAATAGTAGATGATAGAAAGCAAAGGAAAAAGGCAGAGTCAAAGAGAGTGGCAGATTAGAGGAAGTTACAAGCACAGAACTTCCAGAAGGTGGGGGAACTATTTTGCGAAAGACCCCCCCCCGGTATCTCCACGGGGAGGGGAGTCTTATAATGGAGGGTTTTATAAGGGAGGTTCCACTGTATATATAATATCCAATTCGAACCAAATCAAGCCATGCCACAGTCAGCATTATTCCTCCCACTTCTTCCTTCTAACCGTGATGTTTCTGACGACCTTGTGCATTTTGTTTTACAAACAGTTGTAATAGGAAATGCGAACGACAAGGTAAATGCGTATTAAGTTCAGCTCCAGTACGATATGTCATGTGCAGGCGTGTGCTTGCTTGTTTTGTGTCATCAGTGTCATTATGCTATTTTCTGTTTCATGTTTACGAGAAGGGCCCATGAACGCTCTGTCTGTCTGTCTCTCTGTCTCCTCTCTGTCTCCCTTTTTATGTCAGTACACGCCTCTGTCTGTGTACCTTGTCTTTCTGTGGTGTTTCAGTGTCTCTGTGTCTGTCTCTGTGTCTCTTGTGTCTCTTCTCTCTGTCTCTTGCTCAATGTCTGTCTGTCTGTCTGTCTGTCTGTCTGTCTATCTGTCACTCTCTATGTCCCTCTCTCTGACTCTATCTCTCTGTCTCTCGCTGTCCCTGTCGCTCTGTCTCTCTCTGTCTGTCTCTGTCTGTCTGTCTCTCTTTCCTAACTACCTTTGTAATTCTCTCTCTCTCTCTCTCTCTCTCTCTCTCTCTCTCTCTCTCTCTCTCTCTCTCTCTCTCACTCTCTCTCTCCCCTCTCTCTCTCTCTCTCTCTCTCTCTCTCTCTCTCTCTCTCTCTCTCTCTCTCTCTCTCTCTCTCTCTCTCTCTCTCTCTCTGTCTCTCTCTCTCCCTCCCGTTAACTTTGCATTTTTGTATAATACCATCACTTACCTTTGTGTTCAATGTTGTATGCGCGCACGCGAAAACGTAAATGTTCACACACACACGCCGTATCCACATAACTGAAGCTAACCACCCAATTCCCCATGTCTCTGTGTCTCTTCCAGACTCCCAAGGACCGGTCAGTGAGGCTGCGCGTGATGCCAGAGCAGAGCAACGACTACCGGGTGGTGGTGTTCGGGGCGGGAGGGGTGGGCAAGAGCTCCCTAGTCCTCCGCTTCGTGCGAGGCACCTTCCGGGAGAGCTACGTGCCCACCATCGAGGACACGTACCGCCAGGTGATCTCCTGCAACAAGCAGGTCTGCACGCTGCAGATCACCGACACCACGGGCTCACACCAGTTCCCAGCCATGCAGAGACTGTCCATCTCTAAGGGCCACGCTTTCATCTTAGTCTTCTCCATCACTTCTAGACAATCCTTAGAAGAGCTGAAGCCCATCTACGACGAGATTGTGGAGATCAAAGGAGACATGGAGTCCATCCCGATCATGTTGGTGGGGAATAAGTGCGACGAAGTCAACAGGGAGATTTCGCAGCAGGAGACCGCGGAGATCGCTAAACGTTGGAACTGTGCCTTCCTGGAGACCTCGGCCAAGACCAACCACAACGTGAAGGAGCTGTTCCAGGAGCTGCTGCAGCTGGAGAAGAGGAGGACGGTCTCCCTGCAGCTCGACCCCAAGAAGTCCAAGGCGCAGAAACGTAAGGAGAAGTTAAAGGGCAAGTGCTTGCTCATGTGACTGTGACATTCACAGACTACCATTTGTGATTCGGGTTTTAGCTGACAGTGTCAGTGATGTGTCGGTTCGTTTTTGTTCTGTGATGGAAGAGCTCTCAGTGGTTTCAGTTTGGCGGTATGGAACTCAAGGCTGGTTTAATTATAATAAGTATTACTACGCTGGAACGGAGAACAAAGGGAGGCAGTAGGAGGATGGTGCAGAGAATCTGAACGAGAAACAGGAAGGGTGGGATGGAGAATATGGAGGATGGACAGAGTGAATTGTGGACGACAGGGGCTGGGAAGTGTGGTGTGGATGACTGTTGTTGTGTAGAGGGGTCTGTTGGGGCCAGAAGGTAAAATGTCGAGGTTGGTGGGGAAACATACAGGATTGAAAGGAAAACAGGAAACATCAGAAGCGAACTCTTTCAGGAAAATGATTGTAGGCTTGAAAAGGAAACATACAGGATTGAAAGGAAAACATGAAACATCAGAATCGAACTCTTTCAGGAAAATGATTGTAGGCTTGAAAAGGAAACATACAGGATTGAAAGGAAAGCATGAAACATCAGAAACGAACTCTTTCAGGAAAATGATTGTAGGCTTGAAAAGGAAACATACAGGATTGAAAGGAAAGCATGAAACATCAGAAGCGAACCCTTTTATGAAAATGATGATAGGATTGAAAGGGAAATATGGAGGCTCAAGTGGTGCGGGAGGGAGGGGGGTGTTGATGGCTTAGGGGAAAAAATGTGGCGAGGAAGAGGGGAAAATGTATAGGATGTTGAAGAGGAAATATGAGGAGGGGTAGGTTTAGATGTAAGAGTATGTAGAAAAGCGGAACAGAGGGAGAAAGGCAGGAGCATGGTCGTGTCTGGAGGTCGTTGGGGAAACAGTGTGGTTCGTTCTCGTGGCTGCTGACTCGTGCCTTCTTCCTGGCACCCAGTTCCAGAGCAGTTCCAGACAACGTGTGCCCGCCCCTGTCCTTCTGTGTCCCAGCCACACAACCACCCTGTTCCGCAGTGGGTTTTTTTTCTTTCTGGAACCAGAATCCGAACAGGTCCTCAGCCAGAAACGTGTGTGTGACAATCCCTTCCCTCCCCTGTTGCTACCTGAACCCTAACCGCCTCCTCAAAACCAAAACAACCAGTTCCGCAACCGACAAACTGAACGAGTTCTCATCAGCTTGCTTTTATCGATGACATTGGCCCGTAGAGTGATTCCTTTTGTTGGTTTTGTTAGTTCCCTTCGCTCGGGAAGTATTGTTTGTTAGTTCCCGAGCGAAGCTTCGGGAAGTGTTGGTTTTGTCTCGTTGTTGTTGTTGTTGTTTTGTTATACTGCCGTGAAAGCGAACCTTAGACATAAAAATTCATCACAATATATCGATGGCTTGGAGTCAAAGCGGACTATCTTAAGATAGTCCATTGACATATTATTGAACATATTACGAAAACTTGTATAAAAAAAATACTGCTGAAATATAAAAAGAAAAAAAACCTTTTTATATTTCTGCAGTCATTGTTTGACACAAGTTATTAGTTTTTGTAATAAATCCAATAATACGTCAATGGACTATCTAAAGATAGTCCGTTTTGACTCTTATGCGTTTTAGCTGTTATGAAATTTTCAGAGGCCAAGAAAATGTATCAATTTTAGTTTTTGATGCGGACGTACAGACATTGAAGAAGGAGAAACAAACATGTTGATGCCCAATATTTCTTTTTTTATAATTCAAACTTTCCTTGGGGGACTCCAATGATAGAATCAATATTTCTTTAAAAGTTCTAGCCAGGAACAGGGGCATGAACCTATTACGGAGAGAAGATACTGTACGAGATCGTGTGTGTTTGTTTTTTCAGCAATGGCGAAAGGCATTATTGAGGGAGTTTTGCATATTTTGTTTTTAGCTTTATCTTACCGATCTAAACCATAAAGAAAAATACAAGGCAAGAAAATACAATGCAAGAAAAATAATACAGAGGCAAGAAAAATACAAAGGCAAGAAAATTACAAGGCAAGGAAAATACAGAAAAATAGAAGGCAAGAAAAATAAAGGCCCAAAAAATACAAGGCAAGAAAAAT
>CM065681.1:92994039-92999039 GCA_017654935.2 Phymorhynchus buccinoides
CTTTGTTAGAACTTCATAAAATTAAGCACAGAACACTTTCTTCGTAAGTATTGCTATATCTAACTTGTAGAATGGAAAGCTTAGGATGTAACCATTGCGATTTTGCGTAAAATAAAAGTAGTGTTTTGCTGTATGCATATCATTGTACTATGAAACAAACCCTTCCTAAGCGCTAGCCCCACGCAGTAAAAGGTTCACCCGTTGTTGGATATGGTATTTAACGAAAACATCTAGCCTTCCTTGTAAAAAATGCATTTAGGGTTATTATGGGACACATTAAGAGAAAGAAGAACCGAACCAACACAGGCCTAAATCACGTGCAGATTAAATTAAATTAAGAGAGAGAGAGAGAGAGAGAGAGAGAGAGAGAGAGAGAGAGAGAGAGAGAGAGAGAGAGAGAGAGAGAGAGAGAGAGAGAGAGAGAGAGAGAGAGAGAGAACGAACGAACGAACGAACGAACGAAATGTTATTTATTCAGGGTAATGAGATAAGCTAATTAATTACAGCTTTTTTTCACTCAGCCCTGAGGCAAACAACAAGAAAGCAACAAACAAATAAATTTAAGAACAAGAAGGGGGGGGGGGGGGGGGGGGGGGGGGGGGGGGGGGGGTGGGGGGGGGGGGGGGGGGGGGGGGGGGGGGGAGGGGCCTACCAAGAAAAGCAACAATCATAAAAAAAAAATTAATTTAAAAAAAAAAATCAAAACAAATCACAAGACATTATTTACATATTATATACATAACCAGCAAAGGGGAGATGGGGAATGGGGATTTTGAAAAAAAGGATACTGTAAAATGTGGCTACTCGAGAAAACAGGGAGAGAGAGAGAGAGAGAGAGATGGGTGAGAGAGAGAGAGAGAGAGAGAGAGAGAGAGAGAGAGAGAGAGAGAGAGGGGGGGTGAGAGAGAGAGAGAGAGAGGGGGGGTAGAGAGAGAGAGAGTGAGAGGAGAGAGAGAGATGGAGAGAGAGAGAGAGAGAGAGAGAGAGAGAGAGAGAGAGAATGGGTGAGGGAGAGAGAGAGAGAGAGAGAGAGAGAGGTGAGGGAGAGAGAGAGAGAGAGAGGAGAGGGAGAGAGAGAGAGAGAGAGAGAGAGGGTAGAGAGAGAGAGGTGGGTGAGGGGAGAGAGAGAGAGAGGTGGGGGAGGGAGAGAGAGAGAGAGACAGGCCTACAGACAGACACTGAGGCAGGTAGAGACGGAGGGAGACAGACGGAGAGAGAGAGGCAAAGACAGAGATAGATAGATGGATGGAGAGAGAACACTGAACGGAATCGATCACGCATTGAATGGGCTTCTACCGTCATCACGTGCCTATCTTTCTCCGTTTACGTGGTTTTTTTCACGCGAGAAATGACGATACGTCATAATTATGTAGGTGACCCATCTAATGCGTGACCGTGGAGCTAAAAAAGTCCAGGCTAAGTTCCAAAATGAAGGTCAAAGGTCAAGGTCACTGGAGCCGAAAATGCTGCCGAGCATCTGGCACGATAACGTTTGAACGGAGGGACCTAGTATGCTCAAATTTTGCATGCACATAGGTACTAATATCTAGGCTAAATTCGAAAAAAAGGTCATAGGTCAAAGGTCAAGGTCACCTGAGCCGAAAATGCTGTCGAGCACCTGACACGATAACGTTTGAACGGAGGGACCTAGAACGCTCACATTTTGCATGTAGATAGGTACTAAGGATATGTAGGCCAGGCTTGAAAATGAAGGGCATAGGAAAGATCAAGGTCACAGGAGCATAACAAAACTGCCGAGCATTTGGGCCTGTATTCTCATTGTGAATAGACGAGAAGCACTGCAGTCGAAAATACTACCGCGCAGCTGGTACTCTAGTTAGCATTTTTGACCTCTCTGGTGATGTCAATGCTACAGAGTCTAGGGGAGAGTACTTCGTGGACGTAAATAGCCAGACAAGTAGCGAGTTGTTTCCCTTTGGTAGAGTGACATTGTAGCTCATACTGTAATTCACAGGAAGCTGTCTGAGCGATCGAAGAAAAAGATTTCCAAAACCTTTGTTTTCTCTGCCACAACTGTCGGAAACCACAATTATTGTAGGCCTACATTATGCGAGATAAACGTAAGGTATAAATAGAACACGATTACATTCTGTTGATTTTAATTATTTTGTTCCTTGTTCGTTTGCCATTGTTGTTGTTTTTGTGTGTGTGATCACGTATTTTGTACTAGAGGTCATACAACAGTCATTTTGATGACCTTTTCTAATGTCTTGGGAATAGAAGAAAGTTGTCAAAAAGTCACTTTTTACAACATTCTTAAAGTTTACGTGTGTGTGTGTGTGTGTGTGTGTGTGTGTGTGTGTGTGTGTGTGCGCGCGTGTGCGCGCGTGTGCGTGCGTGCGCGAGCGAGAGTGTGCGTGTGCGCGAGCGAGAGAGAAAGTTGTGTGTTTATGTGTATCTGTGTGTGTGTGTGTGTGTGCGCGTGTGTGTGTATATGTGTGTGTGTGTATGTGTGCGTTCGTTCGTGCGTGCGTGCGTGCGTGCGTGCGTGCGTGCGTGTGTGTGTGTGTGTGTGTGTGTGTGTGTGTGTGTGTGTGTGTGTGTGTGTGTGTGTGTGTGTGTGTGAGTGAGTGTGCGTGAGTGCATGTGTGCTTGCGTGCGTGCGTGTCTGTGTGTGTGTTTGTTTGTAGTGGATTTTTAATTTAGAGCGTCATTTTATCGAAATGGTTATTGATTTGTTATCCTTTTGAGAGAGAAGAGGAGGGGTTGCAGAAAGATAGTGTGTGAGTTTGTGAATGTGTGAATAAGGTATTTTGTGTATGTGTGTTCGTGTGTGCATGATTTTTTTGAGAGAGAGAGAGAGAGAGAGAGAGAGAGAGAGAGAGAGAGAGAGAGAGAGAGAGAGAGAGAGAGAGAGAGAGAGAGAGAGAGAGAGAGAGAGTGGGAGAGAGAGAGAGGGAGAGTTTTTTTTCCCCTCCAGTGAGAGAGTTGGTTAGAGAGAGAGAGAGAGAGAGAGAGAGAGAGAGAGAGAGAGAGAGAGAGATTTTCAATTTTTGTATAATTTCTCTATTCTCTATTGAATTTCATCTTTTTTTGTTTTACCTTCTTTTTCAATGTCAGTACAGCTTTTATAGTTAATCTGACAATAAATCGGTTCCACTCCAGTCCAGTGTATGTGTGTGTGTGTGTGTGTGTGTGTGTGTGTGCGTGTGTGTGTGTGTGTGTGTGTGTGTGTGTGTGTGTGCGTGCGCGTGTGTGCGTGTGTGCATGCCTGCGTGCGTGCGCGCTCGTGCATGTGTGTGCTAAGGTTTAAATATTGCTTCGCATCAATCTAAGACTAGGGCTTTCAGTTCGCTCATTTGACATACAATCTTACCAGCTTTCTTTGAAGCTTATAAATATCTGACAAACATTGCAATATTGTAGCGTGTTTGACGAGTGTGTTCATTTCTCAGTTCGTTTGCTCTTCTGATTTTTGTATGTTCGCCTTTTTCTTTGAAGATTAATGCTTTACGTCATCCCGATAGTTAGAAGTTAGATCATATGGGACATTTTTTCTTTTGGACTGAAGCTAATTTTATAGTAAACCTGAAACTGCTATGATGAAAAGCGTTGTGTTTGAATTTGAATTCAAACTTAGACGTTCAGGTCGTTGCACGTTCTATTTCGTAGAAGTATTTCTTCACAATAAAAATGATTTGTTATAATAAAACATGATATTGAACGTCTTTCTAATTTGTAGTTTGTGACTTAGTTTGGAGCAGCCTTGTATTCGTTTGATTAATTGATTTTGATTCTTAAATTAAAATATATCTCAAAAGGAAAACAACAACACCGTGCGGCTTTGTTTGAACATGTCTCAAAGGTGTGCCACTGAGTAAGTACAATCATATGTGCCTGTGCATATCTCTCTCTCTCTCTCTCTCTCTCTCTCTCTCTCTCTCTCTCTCTCTCTCTCTCTCTCTCTCTCTCTCTCTCTAGCTCTCGCTCTCTCGCTCTGTGTGTGTGTGTGTGTGTGTGCGTGTGTGCGTGTGCGCGTGCGCGTGCGTGCGTGCGTGTGCGTGCGCGCGCGCGCGGTGTGTGTGTGACAGTGCGCAAGAATGTGTCTGTAGGTGTGCGTCGTAACTCACTGGGAGGTTCCACTATGCCCACCAGATCACGTGTCAAAAATACGTGTTTCACGTGTTTTTCCTCTTATATCTGGTAAGAAATCTTGTTTTGATCAGGTCTCACTTCCATACAAATTCCCCCAAATTCAAACCTAAACATCATTTCAAAACCCTTTCAACGTAGCCATTCCTCAGCCAAAATGTACCATTAAACCCTGGGTAGAGAAAAGATTCTGTCTGGAATATTGGGGATTCCTCTTTGATATGCATAAAATTACCTCTCAAAATGAAGAACATAAGGCCACTGGATATCAGACCCTCATGTGATGCCTTTTAGTGACATGGGTGTCAAATCATTGTGGTGCCAAGAGGCGACAGTGGCGATGATCTTATCATATCATATCAGTTTAGGCTCTGTAGGCTTTTGAAGCCTTTTGCCCTCTAAATATTTGTATCAAATGTATATAAATTTATATTTTCAATTTTTTTTCTCTTTTTTCCCCCCTGTGAATTACTTCGGCTATTGTGTATTTAAGACATCTTCCTAGTATAAGAGGGAATGTGACACGTGACGCGCGGGGTCTGAGCAGCCTCACTTTGAATATGGGGACATGTGTATGTGGGTCACAGCTACCCAGAAAAAACCAAGGGACTTAACCGTGGTGCGTCAGTGTGTCTTTAACACACATTACACGCTGACCATACACCAAGGGTATTATGGCCTAGCGATTCCCTCATACTATCCACTAGCTATTGGAAACAGACTCTTCCTATCTTTCAGGATTTATAGAAACCCCAAATCGGAACGACATTAGAAAGCTAAAGCAATTCGATTACAACACCCAGACACTAAACGTTACAGAAATGGTGTAGAAAAGAACAGAACTATTTAATCAGAATTTAAAAATTAAAAGGAACAGAAGTAAAAAA